>CM033401.1:6185133-6465008 GCA_019426215.1 Buddleja alternifolia | reverse complement strand
TCATACGAAGATGGCAATATGAAACATTAAATCTGGTGACGGTTATTTCAAATCTGTATATACAATTCTAAGCGTATTTCGATGGATTAAAGTGCACAACCCAAAAACAAACAACAAAACTAAGATATAATTTCTTCCCATTATTAATTTATAAACGACATACATTTTTTCAAAAAACAAGGTATAAATAAAACAATACGACACAGCATGCAGTTGTGCTCTATGGTCTATTATAGAATAATATTACTACTATCATAAAGCAGTAAAAGTAAAGAATAAAAGGGAGGAAGAAAATTTCAGCATACTTGAATTAAATTCAATCAGATCTTCCTTGACAAATCCCTTTAAGTGACATTTGAACCACCCCAAGGCGCTCGTAACCAAAGTGGCGAAGATTCAAGAGCGGAGGCGAGGACGCCATAGGGCGGTGGAAAGACACCGGGACATTGCGACATTTTTTAATGGAAGTCGAACAGCGGTAACGCAAGGGATACGGAATGTCCAAGGACAATCCCTCTTACAGCAGGAACAGTAATGTTAAAAGTTCCATTGGCATTCGTTGTAGCCTGGCCGAGATTGACAGTAGCGCCAAGAACGGTGCAATTCAAGCTAACAAGCGCCCCGGCGACGCCTTGGCCGGGGCAGTTTCCCGTCGCTGTGCAGCAAAGTGTGCCGTTTAGAGTTATACCTCGCGGCAGCGGGTTGGGTAGTAATGGCCGTTTGCTAACGGGTTTGAGGCCGCGAAGAGCAGTGCGATGAGGAAAAGGGCAGAGGCACAATTATAAGCCATTTGGAGGAGATTTGAGGTTTATATATGTGGTATGCTCTATTCTTACTACTCTTGCAATTCACTGCTTTGCTGTGTTGAACTGTTGGGAAGAGAACCCCTATTTATACTTGTTTATTTTCATGTTTTCTTGCATTTTTCTCTCATTGTAATTTGTATATAAGACTTTTTTGTACATCTTCTTTAACACTTATTAAATAGGGGTTAGGGTAGGTTGCTCTCTATATATTTGGTCTTTACTTTTTTGTACATGTTAAATTCCGCATTTTCGTTCAGTATTGTTATATATCATGATATCTTAATACGGAAATTCTTTCCAAGTGTTGTTCAAGTTCCATCAAAGATCAAGTGTAGTTCAAAAACATCAGCAGTGATCGTGGCACAAGTCTAAAAGCACAAAAATATATATATAAACATATTATTTGTTTATCACAAAAGTAACTACTCATTATTACTAAATTATTGATTAAATAGTTAAGTAATTACTAATTTATTTACGGAGTAGAATATAATTAAATGTTTTTTTCTTTAGTTAAGAATTAACTATTGGTAAGAAGTAAAATAAAGTATATTAAAAAAGTTATAAACTAAAATCAAAGTTCAGTAAATAACTGAAATTGAAGAAGAATAATACCTCAAATATAATTATATTACATTTACACCCCCTAGACATAATTGCTAAGAAAAAATATCCCCTAGGGATATTTTGGTCAGTCAGAAGTCCGACCTGTTGGTCCAGGATTGACCAGGGGTAAAATAGAGATATTCAAAAAGTTTTTTGACGATGTCATTGATTTTCTACCCAAGAAACAGACAGGAGTGCCCGTGTAATTCAAAATTGGGTCCAAAGGATGTCGTTGTAACTTTCCAAAAGTGAGGATGAGTTTGTGTAATTACACTATAAGTGAGGAGGTCTGAGTGTAATTTTCCGTTGATATTAATGGGTGGTCGGGCCAGCTGTGATAGTCGAACCAATAACGGTGTTTGACGTCGCGAAAGGTGTTGCAATGAAGAAAACGGCCGATGCACAATTGTGAACCATTTGGAGGATTTGAGGTTTATTTGCATGGTGTTCTATGTTGTTACTACTCTTGCAATTAAATGCATTTTTGTGCTCAAATGTCATGTAAGGCAAAAACACATTATTTAAATATGTTTTTTTGCCCTCTATTCTTCTTAATAGAGGGAAAAAACACTCTGGAAATATAATTAGTCACTTCCTATTTATCAAACAAGAAAAAGAAAAAAAAAACTCTATAGTTATCATTTAGTTTTGCCAACTTTTGTTCAATGTTTTCTAATATACGGATGTAGTAACATTTACTTCTATGCATGACAAGTGTATAATTATTTTTCTTAAATATATAAATGATTTGAATTTTGTACACTTTTAATCTATAGAAGTCAATGCAATAGAAGATGCAACACCATTTGCAATAGAGGATCTAGATTGACTGTTTTGTTGTGTTGAAATGTTGAGAAATAACCCATATTTATACTTGTTTCTTTTCATGAATTTTTGTATTTTTCTCTCATTGTATATAAGACTTTTTTGTACATTTTCTTAACACTTATTAAATATATAGGGGTTAGGGTGGGTTGCTCTATATGTGCTCTTTATTTTATTGTACATATATGAAATCTTGCATTATGTTTTTTCTCCGGTCCTTACTATTTCAACATATGTAATACGCTAAATGAAATTTGTCTTAATTCCTACCAAATTAGTTTTTAGTACATATTAAATAAATTAAAAAAAGGTTATCCCTTGCATCATTTTAACTTTTGTCAATTTGAGTTGTTTTAAATGTTATATGTTGTTAATTTTGACGTTCTTTACTAAAATAGACTCATGTTTGTACAATTAACTTTATAATTTGAGGGTTAAATATAAAATTGAACCTCATATAAGGAAAAAAAATTGAAATTATTTAATTTGTATGTACGAAAACATTGTGAGTTGATATAATATATTTTGTTTGTGGTAAATTTCTTTATTATTTTTTCTATAAATGTGATCTTAACTCAATAATTATAAATTAAGAAAATTTTGCATAAAAGTTTCATTCCGTGCAATGCACGGGTTAAAAACTAGGGCGTCCACATGGTTAAAATGAATACCAACTCATGATACAATTTTTTTTGGGTGCTTAATATCAAAAACTGAAAAAATGACCAAAGATCGAAAAATGTGAGATTGGAAAACATGATCTGACAATTTTACCCCTAATAATTTGTGTATGTGTTAACACACACGCTTAGACTTCAGGTCAAAACATCCCGGAAAGGACGAAAGTGAGACGAAATTGTAACATTAGGGACAGTAGAGTAATAAAAATTACTTTAGGGATCAAAATGATACAAAATTGATACTTCAAGGGCTATTAATGACATTATTCCTATTCAAATTATAGGGAAATATTCATAATTACGATTTTATCAAATGAGGTCTTGCAAAATTTTTGAAGGAATTTGGGTTGAATTACTGTTCAAATAGTGTGATTGTTGGAGAATTTATTGAGACAGTTGGAGTTTTTGCTGAAATAATAAAATGAAATAAGGTTCTACCCATTTCCCCCCAATTTGAGCTCATTCCATTCGTTTTTGGACATAAAGTTAACGTCAAGGATTATAAAGATATGTTTGAAGTGAAGGATTAATACCCATTGGTCTTTACTTTGTGTAGATTAGATTGACCTTATTGTCTATTTTCTCAAATGATATTCTGTAGAATTACAATAAACATTTTCACTATTTTTTCTTGAATTTTGTATTCATTTGATCTAAGATTGTTTATTTATGTCTTTCTTAATTATAAGTGAAAATTACCAAAAGTCACCTTCATTTTAACGCAAATTGCCAAAAAAACTCAGTCGAAAATTAAAATTACAAAAACCTTTCCCATCAGAGCTGGCAGGCCGAGTGTGACAGTAGAGCCAAGAACTTTTCATGTATTTTTGCATTTTTCTCTCATTGTATATAAGACTTTTTCGTACATCTTCTTAGCACTTATTAAATATATAGGGGTTAGGGTGGGTTGCTCTATATGTGGTCTTTATTTTATTCTACATGTTAAATCTTGCATTATGCTTTTTCTCCGGTCCTTACTATTTCAACATATGTAATATGTAATACGCTAAATGAAATTTGTCTTAATTCCTACCAAATTAGTTTCTAGTACATATTTTTTTGAAAAAAACGTTATCCCTAACATCTTTTTGACTTTTGCCAATTTGAGTTGTTTTAAATGTTAATTGTCTATGCTGTTAATTTTGACGTTATATTTGTACAATTAACTGTATAATTTGAGGGTTAAATATAAAATTGAACTTCAGTCCTCATATAAGGAAAAAAATTGAAATTATTCAATTTGTATGTATGAAAACATCGTGAGTTGATATAATATATTTTATTTGTGGTAAAAATGAATTTTTTTTTTCTATAAATGTGATGTTAACTCAATAAATATAAATTAAGAAAATTTTGCATAAAAGTTTCATTCGTGCAATGCACAGGTTAAAAACTAGGGCGTCCACATGGTTGAAATGAATATCAACTCATGTTACAATTTTTTTGGGAGCTTAATATCAAAAACCGAAAAAATTACCAAACTTAGACAAAAAGATCGAAAAATGTGAGACAGGAAAACATGATTTGACAATTTTACACCTAAAAATTTGCGTATGTGTTGCACACGCCGAGACTTCAGGTCAAAATCTGTCGGAAAGGATGAAAGTGAGACGAAATTGTAACATTAGGGATGGAAGTGTAACAAAAATTACTTTAGGGATCGAAATGATACAAAATTGATACTTCAAGTACTATTAATGACATTATTCCTATTCAAATTATAGGGAAATATTCATAATTACAATTTATCAAATGAGATTTTGCAAAATATTTGAAGGAATTTGGGTTGAATTACAGTTCCAATGGCTTTATTTTGGGAAAACTTACTGAGACAGTTGGACTTTTTGCCGAAATAATAAAATGAAATGAGGTTCTACCCATCTTCCCACAATTTGAGCTCATTCCATTCGTTTTTGGACATAAAGTTAACATGAAGGATAATAAAGATGTGTTTGAATTGAAGGATTTGTGAGTTATGAATTTGTAAATATAATAATGAGTTCACTAAATTTGTCTAAATAAATTTGAGTTTTGATGGATTTCAATTTTTTTTAACACTCAAATTCTTTAAGATTGGAGTCATATAAAATTATTCACTTCAAATCTTTTACTCACATCTAAATCCTTAGATCCAAACTGCAACCTGAAATTGATATTGAACTATTGCTAAATTATTATCATCTCTCTCTAACAACTTTAGAATTAGATATTTCTTTGAGATTTAATTTATTATCTTGACGAAACTAGGTTTGACGCTCGAATTATTTTAATTACCTTATTCGATGATGACCTTTTTTGTTCTTAGCATTATAAACTTTTTCATTGAAATAAAATAATGGATTTTACTTAATGTAATTCTCTTAACACTTATTAAATAGGGGTTAGGGTGGGTTGTGTTGTGAAATTTTCCAAAATTGGCATGCAATAACAGAATGTATATTCTTTAGATTATCATGTAAAAATAATTTGCATAAATAATATAATTTATACGCATTAGAAGTAAGAACGGCTGGCCAGTAGGAGTCACGCCACTTGAGGATGTCCTAAGATCTTGATGGCCTCCGCTCCTGTAGGTACTGTTGGCTCACCACCGCCCCCAAGACAAAGCCTAAGAAGGTCATGCCGGTGTTTTCTTTGTGGCACGTTCACAAGAAAATTTTCTTAAGTGGACTCTGGTAGATATTAACTTATAATAAACAAGAGTACTAAATATTTCCACAGGCTTCATACGAAGGATATGCAAAAATTTTATTGCAAAAGTTAGCTAAAAGTTTCTCAGATAATTTATTGTAGAATAATAAGACCATATTGTCACGCCCCTGGCTCACGAGCCCGTTGGATGTGAAGTGTGCCTCCAAATCCACTGATCGTAACCTGGAGTTGGACAATTAAACCACGACCCAAAATTAATATTCATTGTTACACTTATATTCTTAAACAACTATTGATAAACAACTTTCGCTTTTCCTGTTTTTCCCAAGTGGGACATTAATTATAGTCACCCCTCCTTCAAGGATCGACATCGGATCCTCGTCAAGGGGTGACATTGTCTAGGACCCGTCACCAGGCGTTAACATTCTAAAGGTGGCTCCCACAAGCTCAAGAGGAGGCTCTCATAGGCTCAAAAGGCATCTCCCACATGCACGTGTAATGGAAAATATTACAAGTTTGTATATATTACAATGATTTAAAGTGTGTATGCGGGTATAATAAAATATGCGAGACACAGCGTTACTTTATGTGAAATATAAATTAATAAAATATCAAATTGAAAGAATTTGTCAGACTAATGGAAGTAGAGTAACATACATTTTGATCAACATATATACAAGTCTATATTTTCAAAACAAAATGAACAAAATATTTAGAGTATAAATTTCTTCTTCGTTTTTTATGAACGAGTATACAAATATAAATAAAGGCCACTTTTTTTTTTTTTTGTTGCCAAAATAAACAAGCTAATACCCAAGAATGAGAAGCCTGAGTCTTTATTGCCTTTTCTAATTATTACTAGAAAGTATCACGTGTTTTGCACGTGGTGATTCGATGAGAAGTTAAACTGAATTAATTAATATGTCTAGTTTATTGACCAATTAATAACTTGTTAACAATTGATTATCTGGTAGTGCCTATCTTATACTTTTGGCCTCAAATACCACAAATGGTCCCCCAACTCTATCATTTATACCAATTTAGTCTCTTATCTCTCAAATGCACTCAAATAGTCCCTCAACTCTAGGATTCATCTCATTAAAGTCCCTCGAGTCGATTATTCGTAAAGAACTGATAGAGCCTTGAGGCACATGACTTACACCATGTTAGGACTGGGTATTTTTTTTACTTTTGCAAGAATATCTCTTCCAAAACTCCCTACTTTTATCTATTTTATTTTAGATTCTAATTGTATTCCCATTCTTTCCAAGACCCTAACCTTAACCCACTTTTTCCCTCATCCCACTCTCCTAGCTTAATCCCCTCCACCTTCCATCCACCGTCTGTTTTGCCATCACTTACGCCCTTCTCAAATTGTATCGCTGCCCCCCATCCCCTGAAAATCAAATGACATTCCCCACCATTGAAAAATGAAACACAGCTAACCCCATCTTCTGAAAATCCAACGATGTCGCCCCATTCTCTACAAATCTAATGATGTTGCCTCATCCACGCCGCCCCCTTTACCATCTAGAAAATCGCCCTCCTCCTCCTCCTTCCCCACCATCTGCAAATCTTGTTGTTCATCTCCTCTCGCCATTGTTGCCCTGTTACCGGTATTTGATTGTTGCATATAGTTGGTGGGTAGTTTTGGAGGTATTTTTCTTTTTGGCAAATGTTTTTAAAAAAAAAAGAAAAAAAAAAGAGCTTTAGTAACTCAAATAATCCTTCAACTCTCAGATTATTCTCATTAAAGTCCCTCGAGTCAATTATCCATTAAAAACAGATGAAACCTTGTTAGAAAACAGGGCATTTTTTTACTTTTGCAAGAATTTTTCTATCAAAACTCCCAACTTTTATCCATTTTATTTTATATATTTTTAATTATTTTAGATTTAAATTTTCTCCCATTCTTTTCCAAAACCAAAACCTTTACCTGTCTTTTCCCTCATATCACTCTCCTAACTCAATCCCCTACACCTTTCATTCCGCGTATTTGTTGCCACCACTGCCACCTTTCTCAAATTGCGCTGCTATCCCCTTCCCTCTGAAAATCAATCAACCTTTCCGACCTTTGGAAAGTCAAACATTGCTACCTCCACTTTTTGAAAATCCAACAATGTCGCCTCATCCTCTGCAAATCCAAAGTTGCGGCGTCATCCACGACGCCTCCTCTACCATCTTCCATATCGCCCTCCTCCTCCTCCACCACTACCATCTGGAAATCTTGTTGTTCATCTCCTTTCGCCATTGCTGCCCTGTTACCCACTTTTAATTGTTGCAGATGTTTGGTGGGTAGTTTTGGAGGAATTTTTTTTGCCATGTTACAATTTTTTTGGGAGCTCAATATCAAAAACCAAAAAAATGACCAAAGCGAGACAAAAAGATCGAAAAATTTTAGCCTAGAAAACATGATTTGACAATTTTACCCCTAAAAATTTGTGTATGTGTTGCACACGCTGAGACTTCAGGTCAAAACCTGCCGGAAAGGACGAAAGTGAGACGAAATTGTAACATTAGGGACGGTAGTGTAACAAAAATTAGTTGGGGGACCAAAATGATACAAAATTGATACTTCAAAGACTATTATTGACATTATTCCTATTCATATTATAGGGCAATATTCATAATTCCGATTTTATGAAATGAAATTTTGCAAAATTTTTGAAGGAATTTGGGTTGAATTACTGTTCGAATAGTGTGATTTTGGGAGAATTAATTGACACAGTTGACTTTTTGCCGAAATGATAAAATGAAATGAGGTTCTACCCATTTCCCCCCAATTTTAGCTCATTCCATTCGTTTTTGGACATAAAGTTAACGTCAAGGATTATAAAGATGTGTTTGACTAGAAGGATTTGTGAGTTATGAATTTGTATATATAATAATGAGTTCACTAAATTTGTTTAAATAAATTTAAGTTTTGATGGATTTCAATTTTTGTTAAACCTCAAATTCTTTAAGATTGGAGTCATATAAAATTATTCACTTCAAATCTTTTACTCACATCTAAACTCTTAGATCCAAACTGCAACCTGAAATTGATATTGAACTATTGCTAAATTATTATCACCTCTCTCTAACAACTTTGGCCCTCTTCTCATATTTTTCTGTTCTTAGTCGGCTATTGGCTGACAAATTAAGCAGCCACTGACTGGTTGGATTGGAAACTCTACTCCAAGTTTTGTATCCCAACAATGGACTTATACATAAAAGTTATTTCTTTAGAATTAGATATTTCTTTGAGATCTATTATCTTGACGAAACTAGGTTTGATGCTCGAATAATTTTAATTACCTTATTAGATGTTGTCGTTTTTTTTGTTCTTAGCATTATTAACTTTTCATTGAAATAAAATAACGGATTTTACTTAATGAAATTCTCTTAACACTTATTAAATAGGGGTTAGCGTGGGTTGTGTTGTGTTGTGAAATTTTCCAAAATTTGCATGCAATAACGGAATGTATAAATTCTTTAGATTATCATGTAAAAACAATTTGCATAAATAATATAATTTATACGCATAAGAAGTAAGAATGATTGGCCAGTAGGAATCATGTCACTTGAGGATGTCCTAATATCTTGATGGCCTCCCCTCGTGCAGGCACTGTCGGCTCACCACAACCCCCAAAATAAAGCCTAAGAAGGCACGCTGGTATTTTCTTTATGGCATGTTCACAAGAAAATTTTCTTAAGTTGACTCTGTTAGATATTAACTTATAATAAACAAGAGTACTAAATATTTCCATAGGCTTCATACGTAGGATATGCTAATTTTTTATTGCAAAAGTTAGCTAAAAGTTTCTCAGATAATTTATTGTAGAATAATAAGACCATATTGTCACTCCCTGGGCTCACGAGCCCGTTGGATGTGAAGTGTGCCTCTGAACCCACTGATCCTAACTTGAAATTGGGCAATTAAACCACAACCCAAAATTAATATTCATTGTTACACTTATACTCTTAGACAACTATTTATAAACAACTTTCGCTTTTCCTGTTTTTCCCAAGTGGGGCATTGAATATAGTCACCCCTCCTTCCAGGATCGACATCCGATCCTCGTCAAGGGGTGACATTGTCTAGCACTCGTCACCAGGCGTTAACATTCTAATGGTGGCTCCCACAAACTCAAGAGGTGGCTCTCATAGGCTCAAAAAGTCTCTCTCACATGCACGTGTAGTAGCAAATATTTCAAGTTTGTATATATTACAATGATTTGAAATGTGTATGCAGGTATAATAAAATATGCGAGACACAGCGTTACTTTATGTGAAATATAAATTAATAAAATATCAAATTGAAAGAATTTGTCAGACTAATGGAAGTAAAGAGTAGCATACATTTTGATAAACATTTATGCAAGTCCATATTTTCAAAACAAAATGAACAAAATATTTAGAGTATAAATTTCTTCTTGGTTTTATGAACGAGTATACAAATATAAATAAAGGCCACTTTTATTTTTGTTGCCAAAATAAACAAGCTAATACCCAAGAATAAGAAGCCTGCGTCTTTGTTGCTTTTTCTAATTATTACTAGAAAGTATCACGTGCTTTGCACATGGTAATTCGATGATAAGTAAATTGAATTAATTAATATGTCTAGTTTATTGACCAATTAATAACTTGTTAAAAATTGATTATTTGGTAGTGTCTATCTTATACTTTTGGCCCCAAATACCACCAATGGTCCATCAACTCTATCATTTATACCATTTTAGTCTCTTATCTCTCAAATGCACTCAAATAGTCTCTCAAGTCTATTATTTGTCTCACTTCGTCTCTCAAATGCACTCAAATAGTCACTCAACTCTAGGATTCATCTCATTAAAATCCCTCGAGTCGATTATTTGTAAAAAGTGATGGAGCCTTGAGGCACATGACTTACACCATGTTAGGACAGCGCATTTTTTTTACTTTTGTAAGAATTTATCTTCCAAAACTCCCTACTTTTATTTATTTTATTTTAGATTCAATTTTTTTTTCCATTGTTTCCCAAGACCCTAACCTTAACCCACTTTTTCCTTCATCCCACTCTCCTAGCTTAACCCCCTCCACCTTCCATCCACTGTCTGTTTTGCCACCACTTACGCCCTTCTCAAATTGTATCGCTGCCCCCCATCCTCTGAAAATCAAATAACATTCCCCACCATTAAAAAATGAAACACAGCTAACCCCATCTTCTGAAAATCCAATGATGTCGCCCCATTCTCTGCAAATCTAATGATGTTGCTTCATCCACGCCGCCCCCTCTACCATCTGGCAAATCACCCTCCTCCTCCCTCTCCACCATCTGCAAATCTTGTTGTTCATCTCCTCTCGCCATTGTTGCCCTGTTACCGGTTTTTGATTATTGCAGATAGTTGGTGGGTATTTTCGAGGTATTTTTCTTTTTGGCAAATGTTTAAAAAAAAAAAAAAAGAGCTTTTGTCGCTCAAATTTGCTCAAATAATCCCTCAGCTCTTAGATTATTCTCATTAAAGTCCCTCGAATCAATTATCCGTTAAAAACAGATGAAACCTTAAGGTATGTGACTTATACCATGTTAGGACATGGGATTTTTTTACTTTTGCAAGAATTTTTCTATCAAAACTCCTAACTTTTATCCATTTTATTTTATATTTTTTTAATTATTTTACATTTAAATTTTATCCCATTCTTTTGCAAAACCCAAACCTTTACCCGCTTTTTCCCTCATACCACTCTCCTAACTCAATCCCCTACACCTTTCATTCCGCGTATTTGTTGCCACCACTGCCACCTTTCTCAAATTGCGCTGCTGTCCCCTTCCCTCTGAAAATCAATCGACCTTTCCGACCTTTGGAAAGTCAAACATCGCTACCTCCATCTTTTGAAAATCCAACAATGCCGCCTCAGCCTCTGCAAATCCAAAGTTGTGGTGTCGTTCACGACACCTCCTCTACCATCTTCCAAATCGCCCTCCTCCTCCTCCACCACCATCTGCAAATCTTGTTGTTCATCTCCTTTCGTCATTGTTGCCCTGTTACCTGCTTTTAATTGTTGCAGATGTTTGGTGGGTAGTTTTGGAGGAATGTTTTTCGTAGAAGTGAAAAAAAAACTCAAGGGACTTTAATCGGATGAATCTAACAGTTGAGGGATTATTAGAGCGCATTTGAGAGATGTAATATATTTTAGGGACTATTTGAGTGTATTTGAGAGATGGGGACTAAAGTGAGATAAATAATAAAGTTTATGGACTATTAGTTATTCACATATTTATATAGGGGTTAGATTAGATAGATTTGTTGTTCTCATTCATATATACTATATAACAATCTATAATAGAGATTTAAGTGGAGAGAAATTATTTAAGTTACCGAAATGTAAATTGGAGGCTATGCCCACGATAACAAATCCTACAAAGATGGCAATATGAACCAACATAAATTTGATGATTGGACAATTCAAATCTTGTATTATACATTTCTAAGCAGTATTTCGATGGATTAAATGGCAAAACGAAATAACACACAATGAAACTAAGATATAATTTTCTTCTCCATTATTAATTTGTAAACGAGATACATTTGAAACAAAAAAGGTATAAAAACAACAATACGACACATGGATATGTGCTCTATTGTTTCTTATTCATAGTACGTACGTAATAACATACTACATATAAGTAGTAAGGAATAAAAGGGAGAAGAATTCTCAGCACTACTTGAAATTCAATCAGATAGTCACATTGAATAATCCCGTTGTGCGAACATTTTGAACCAACCCAAGTACGCTCGTAAGCACTGTGCCGACAGATTGAAGAGCGGATGCCAGGTGAAAATGTCATATGTTTTTACTAAAAGATGGGCGAAATTTAAATCTATTGAGAGAGGAAGAAGTTGTAATAATTTTCAAATCTCGAAAAAAAATTCGTAATCAAATTTTGCAAAAAGGTTACCGTGTAATTTACCCTTATCAAAACCATTGAAACATATACAGCATTATTTTACTTTTTTATAAATTACTTATGCTATAATAATAAACTATTCACAACCCCACTTGCAAAACGGATAATTCTATGGTGGACTGAGAGCATTGACCGCGGTCCACTATTCACCACATATTAACAAGCTTAATTTTAACTAGATAGATTTAAATCATAGTGTGAAAAAGTTCTTTTGAATGCAAAATCATAGTGCGAAAAAGTTAAATTGTCATACCTTATATGGTACTTAATTCAGTAATTATGATAATTCTTTAGAGCTTAGTCGTTGGATGATCTGTTTAAAACAAATATCTGATAAATATTATTTCTCATATATATATTTTTTTTGTTGTTGATATTATACATTTATAATGAAATTAATCTAAAGAATAAGTCCTACAGATGAAATAAAATGTTTCTAGGCGTAAAGAGTTAATTAAGAAATGCAAGTTGGGGCAAAATATGAAGCTTTAAATTATATCTGGGGCTAATCATAATAATATGCAAATGTTTGGTCTAATATATAAAATGTTGTAAATATGACCTGGCAACTTGCTTAGCAAATTGCCGGTTTATCTCAGCCACAATTTGTGGCTGAGAATTGTCTGTAAAAATTTATAACCTTACAGACAGTTAGAAAAGCATTTTCCTTTTGCAGTTAGAGCCAACAGAAATACCAATAAGGTCCAGCACAGTTAGTAGATAACTGAGTTCCTTAAACATGCTGTCCCGGGTTTGATCCCTGGACGTATGTATGGAAAAGACTTTATTGAGAGAGGCTGAACCCACTTCGGTGATCTCTCTGCCTCGAAGGAATTAGTTTCCGGCATCCGATTGGGGACACCCTTGATTATAAAACAAAAAAAAAAAAGAGCCAACAGAAATGTTAATTGATTGCCGTTGAGCCTGTTTCCTTGTTCATACACCGTAATTGTGGTAAATAGTAAAGATAGCATTAAATCATTAAATTATAATATTGACGCTAAAGGGCAGAATAGGGAATTAAGTGACTTTGCTCTGGCAAAAGGATTTGTACTCTGGCACTATCAACAACCTAAACAAATATAAAGGCTATCACAACCTATATATATCATCTTGCCATCTTGTTGCCATAAATATAAACACTACAACAAAAAATAATATTATGGATAAAATTTGAAATGATAATATCAAAATTGTCACTAAATATATATAATGAATGACAATAATTTTTATTTTGTCACAATAAAATATTTTAGTAACAAAAGTTTCTTTAAGATTGTCACTATTGATCATTAGTGACACATGTATAGTGACAACTTAGTGACAACACAAATAAAGTGACAACTATAATTGTTGTTAATAAGTTATCACTATAAATGTGTCACTAATTGTCAATAGTGACAACAAATTCCTTGTCATTAAACAACAAATTCCTTGTCATTAATTATCAAAAGTGACAACTTCTATACAAATCTTGTCACTATTAAACATCTCAAACTTAGTTTTGTAATAAAGTAAAAATTCTTGTCACTATAAATTTATAATTAGTGACAATTTTAAAATTGTCACTTGCCATTTTGTCAGTTATGGCTAATTTTTTTTGTAGTGAAATAAAGGTCACATTTATTTTTGTTGCCAAAATTAACGAGCTAAGAGACAGGAACAAGAAGCATATATGCGACTAATTTGTTTTTTTATACGTTTTCTTGCTCATTCATATTATAATAGAGTTATCTAGGATAGTAAAATGGCAATTAGTATGAGTTAAATGGCAAAATGAGTTCAATGGCAAAATGAAATTCCTACTAAAATTGCATCTGTATGAGTTGAATGGCAAAATGAAAAACAGATAATAGGGCCGAGGTATAAGTATAACATTCTTCTCCATTATTTGTAAACAAAATACATATATAAAGGTTTTAATTAAGAAAAGCCATAAAGATGAAACAGCGCACATGCATGTGTGCTATGTTATTTTCTAATTCATATATAGTAATAGCGAGAGAAGAAATCTTCAGCAGCACTTGAAATTCAATCAGGCACTTATACGGAAAAATCCGTTTAAGACGAAATTTTGAACCAACCCGAGAAGCGAGGTAACCACAGTTCCGACAGATTGAAGAGCGGATGCAAGGACGCCATTAGTGGTGGAGAGCACGGGACATACAACATTGTTTAATGGAAGTTGAACAACGGCAACGCATGGTAGTGTGGGAAGTCCAAGAATAAGCCCTGTTAAAGCTCCAACAGTAATATTAAAATTTCCATTGACATTAGTGGTGCCCTGGCCAACTGTGACATTAGAACCAAGAATGGTGCAATTCAAGCGAACAAGCGCTCCATTTACGCCTTGGCCGGGGCAGTTTCCAGTGGGCGTACAGCAAAGTCGGCCGGTTACACTCAGGCCTCGCAAAGTGAGGATTTGGCCATTCGCTAATGGGTTTGAGGCCGCGAAGAGGAGTGAAATGAGGAAAAGGGCAGAGGCATAATTATAAGCCATTTGGAGGGAATTCGAGGTTTATATACGTGGTATACTATATATATTATTACGTACTACTCTTGCAAATTCACTGTTTTGTTGTGTTGAAATGTTGTGAAAGAATCCCTATTTATACTTGTTTTTTTCTTTGTATTGTTTCAGTTTCCTCCTCAATGTATGTAAGACTTTTTGAATATCTTCTTAGCAGTACTTATTGAATAGAGTTAGGGTGGGTTGCTCTAGATATAAATTATGGGCTTTATTTATGGTACATGTCAAATTGAGCATTTTTATTTTTGTTGAACATTGTTATATCTTGATATTCTAATACGCAAATTATGTCCGTTCCATTAAAAAGCATGCAACAAGCTCTATATTTAACTTACAAACTATAGAGTAACTCCCAAATAAGAGGATTCTGAAGTTTTATTTAGATTAAAGGATTTCTGAGTTACGAATCTGAAATATATAATATTGAATAAACTCAGTTTGTAAATAAATTTACGTTTTGATGAATTTCAACCTTTTTATTTCTCTAGAGTCACTTATGCTTTATGAGGTTCAAAATCCTTTCTTGGATCTAAATTAGATCCAAAATGCAACCTAAAAATTTGATTTTGTAATTTCGCTAAATTATTATTTTCTTTCTCTTTAAAAACTTTGGTCGTCTTCTCATATTCTCCTATTCTAATTATTCTCCCGTTCTAAGTCGGTGATTGGTTGGACACACTAATTCAAATTTTGTATCCCCATTGTGAATGTAACTAGAGAGTAATTTGTAGTACATCCATAATTCGGTTTCTTATCCCCCAACCCCACCGCAAACCACCACCACCACCACCAACCATTCAGTCATCAACTCTGCCAACCCACCCTTCATGAAAATCTTCATGTGGCATTTCTATTTAATTTTATTTATTGTTTTATTTTCTTCGTACAGAAATAGAGCATCCATCTCTTGAATAAGAATTTGCAGTATTATGCATAAGAGTTATTTCTCTAAAATTAGATGTTTCTCTGATTGTTTTTCAGTATTGTAACTTTTTATCAAATAAAATAACTCTTTTTATATGATGATTTAGTGCTTTAATTATTTTCAATTACATTACTAAACTTGTCTAACATTTTATAAGTCTCGGTATGGTATCATTTTCATCGAAATATATGAAATAAAATTAAAGAACCAATTTTATAAATTAAAAAACAGGCAACCTAAAAGTTTATTTACCTTGCTATAAATTAAAATAACCCTATACATATGAAGGATCAAAAATTACGTCCAAACTCCACACGCTACCAATGATTAATTTTCACAATACTATTATACAACAATACTTGTATATTTTACATCTTAATATCAAAAATTAATCAAACCTATTTTTGTTATTAAAGGACTACTATAAAAATGACCTTGTTTTCTCATTTTCTTCTACTTGTAAGTTTGTGCCACTACATTCTTAATTTGGAAAGTTAACTATAAATGGGCCAACTTCAACTTGATCAAATTGGCAAAGCCATAGTTGAATCTTACACTAAAGTACTTGTAGCCCACATAGATCTTGCCAAATTTTGGACAAATACAAGGCTATCACAAAGTACCCAAATATATCATTGTGGTGCGACTTTATAAGTCAAGGGAAGGATACACCAACTATCCTTTTTATTTAGTGTGATTACAACTCAACCCGCTAATTTTGGGCACATAACAGACATCCCCCTCTTATAATATAACCTTACATAGTCACCCTCATTTGTCTAACGTTTGTTAGTTAAACATATCGGAAAGTGAGAAATGACAATTTTGTTAGTTTTTTGGACAATTGACATAACGGAAAGAAAATAGTTGGCCAAGACAAAGGCAAAACAGGAAGTTTATAGAATTTTCTTGATGACGTCAGCAAATTTCGTTAGTATTTTGGACGATTGTAAGGTTTATGTATAAGGAGTGGGTGTTTGTTATGTGCCTAAAATAAGCGGTTGGTTTGTAATTACACTAAATGAGGGTAGTTAGTGTAAATAACTATATTTTGTATTTCATTTCATAACACCTAATCAGAGTATAAAATTCACTCCACATGTACATTTAAGGAGAAAATTTAAATACACATTGTGTATATGAGAAATGAAATACAGGATGAATTGAACTCAAGGATGTGCTATTTAAGTTTGCAATAACCACTTATGTCCTATTATAACTAGGTGCCCAACTTGAAAAGAGCTTTGGATTGATCCTTCTCATATGATCGAATTCTGAAGGTAAAGTTTGGCCTATTTAATTACATGGTGGACTGCAAAGCCTTTTTTACTTTAAGTTAAGACAATGGTAAGTTATGACAACAAACCTTGTCACCTTTTGCTATGATATGATATGTACAAGCTCTCGTGTTGCAATCTTAGATGCGCGAACATAGTATACAAATTGGACAACCGACGCAAATAGTAACCCCGTCTTCATGGTACCATCAGAGATCAAGTATAGTCAAAATCGACATAACCCTCGGGAGTCGAAGAGGACACAAGTATATAATATTTGTAATAAGATTCAAATAATGTTACAATGGGGCTGCAAAACCAACAATAGCGATAATCAAGATTTAAGTAATATATAAATACTCCAATTAAGCAAGTTTTTGAAAATAATAATATTCAAGAAATAGCATAGACCAAAATAATAGTATAGGAGGAAGAAGTAACTATTTAACACAAAAGTGAACCATGCAAACTTCTATTATCCCTCTAAAGAAAATTAGCATAAAAACATAATCCACAAGGTCAATCAATGCAAGAAGAAGAAGAAATCTTCTTCATAATCTCTTCATGATAACGTTCAAGAATAATTGAGAACATTCTGCAAAATTACTCCCTAAAATCACTCTCCTAAGATCATGCAATTGTATATAATTTGATATGCATATATTCTGTAATTAGGCAAAGAATATTTTCTCTTTCCATATTTAGTCTTATCTCTTTGTGTGTATAAATAGGGTCTTCTGTTGTATTCTCATCATCAATGAAAACTGAAGCAATTTACATATACATACATCTATTACTATTTCTGTTGTATTCTTCTTCTTTTTTTTTTTTTCCACACCAGTCTACAAACACCAGAAATTCCCCAAATAACCATCAAAATACATCCACCCAAACAAACTGATTAAGACAACAGAAAGAAAAATGACAACAACTCAACCCACATCACTTTCCAACATCACCAATTTCATTACAATTACATCGGACTCTACAAAAGACATTTTACTTACCTGTGATTTATACGGGTATGTTGATGGGACTATTTCCCCTCTGAAAATTCAAACAGACGACTCCACGACGAACAAGCCTTCTACTGAGTATCAAACTTGGCAAAAACAAGATCGCTTCGTGAAGTGTTGTCTCTCCGCATCCCTTTCGCCATCAATAGCTCCTCTATCTCTAGGCTGTCGCACCGCCCGAAACCTTTGGGAAACTCTTGAACAACATTTTTTACAGCAAACAGTGTCACAACGATCGCTTCTTCCCCAAAAACTTCACACTTTGCGCAAAGGAAATTTATCTGTGTCGGATTACCTTACTACCATCTCTACAACATCACAAGAACTAGCAGCCATTGGAGATAAAATTCCCAAACTTTAACCCACGTCCCAGTCACTCTAAATTTTATACCCAGCCCACCCTTGTTTCAAAGTCGCGGTATCGGTGATAATATCGGAGGGTACTGTTCCATATCGGTCGCGGCGTATCGGGATATTATCGGGCGATATGATACAAAAGCATTATACGATGCTCCAAAAATTCTAAAAAAATTAGTAAAATTAGAGACAAATATAAATGACACAAATTGCTAGTTTTTAATACATATTAAAAATATTTGCTACATTAACCATCAATACCCATTGTGTATTAAATCCAAGCATACTTAAACAATATTTAATCAAGCCCATTGTGTATTAAGCCCAAGCCCATCTTTATCTCTATACCCTAATCTTTTGTAGTTTGTACTATATAGATAGCAACACTTGCAGCCGCACACATAATATAGATACAACAATATATACATATACACATTTCATCTTCTTCTCTCTAAATTCTTCTCCCCAAACATACTAACGCTTTCAGTTTCTCTCCACCTCTCTCACCTTACCTCACCACCACTCACCTCACCTCTCTCATCGCCGATTGCTTCCATCGCCGTTGCAACCCATCTCTGCCGCCGCCGGGTGCTCCCCCTCCCTCTCTCACAGTCTCAACTCTCACAAGCTCAACCCGTCTGAAGCTCCGTCGCCGCCGGATACTCCGATATAGTCGCTACTCGGCCAATAATATCGGCGATACGCCGATATTATCGGATATCTATTATCGGCCGATATCCGATAATATCGGCGATATCATACATTCCCCGTGTCGAAGCATATCGCCAGATTTTATCGGATCGGACCCCTCCGATCCGGTTATGTATCGGCCGATATCATCGGATATCGGCCGATACTTTGAACCATGAGCCCACCAACAATAACCCACGACCAAATTACACTCAAAATCAACCCCAATGTCAGATTTGTTACAAACTAGGATACACTGCTGCAAAATGCTATTTTAGGTACTACGAGTCCCAAAATAGTCAATTTTACCCCCAATCTAACCCCAATAAACTTCACATCGCCTGTTCCGCTATGAACCTCAATCCCACTCCCGACATGAACCAATTCACCTCAAGTAACACTTCTGAATGGCTACCCAATACTGGTGCAACTACTCACATGACACCAAATGCGCAAATTGTTGAATTTGTGGCTCCGTATTCTGGTCCCAACAACGTCGTCGTCGGTAATGGTAATACTCAACCCATCACCTCTATTGGCAAATTAACACTCACCACACACCACAAACCTCTTTATTTAAACAACATTAATTTAATTGTTCCACAACTTAAAACCAATCTTTTATCTGTTGCCAAATTTGTGAGAGATAATTCATGTTTTATTGAATTTAACCCTTATGGTTATGTTGTGAGGACTTTCAAACGAAGATACCGCTTCTTGCGGGAAACATCCAGAATAACCTCTATTCTTTGAAGATTCCAACAAATTTTCACAATCATGTTGCTTACTCTGCTCAATCTATTTCTTCTGATATTTGGCATCAACGTTTAGGTCATCCATGTAATGCAACACTATCTAGTTTGTCTCAAGATTTAACTTTTACGCATTCAAAAATAAATCCTTGTACTTCTTGTACTTCTATAAGAAGTTACTTTTAAAGTAACTTCTTATAGAAGTGCTGGAAAAAAAATTTAATTCAAAAGGGAAGGGGATACCCTATATATCTAACCCGACAAACCCGGGTTGATAGTTATAATCCTGAACCATAAAGACTTTATCTAGCTCCATAAAGGAGGAGAGAGCCACAACTTGTGGCTGTCTGGATTCGAACCCAGGACCTCTCACATAAAGTGAGAGGTAGATACCACTAGACCAACAGATTTTGGGTTGCTGGAAAAAAACATTCAAAAGTCACTGATACGCACTTATTTGAAATGGGCTTTTTGAAGAAGTGATTTAATTCAAAACTCCATTTAAATTTCATTACCAAACAAGTATCATTTTTACAAATGGATATCCATCTCCAAACTTCATTTGAAAAGTGTTTCCAAACGCATCCTAAGTAACCAAGCCCAAGTTCAGGCATAAGCGTCGTATGGAACGAATAAATAGCGGATGCATGCAGGTAATACGTTTTATTATTACTATTCTTGCAACTCACTTCATTGTTGTATAGAAATGTAAGCAAAGAGCCCCAATTTATATTTGTTTATTTTCATGTATTCTTGCATTATTCTCTTTTAATTATCATAAGACTTTTTTTAGTATCTTCTTAGCAGTACTTATTGAATAGGACTAGGGTGGGTTGCCCTAGATGTGGTCCTTATTTATTCAGTATTGTTACATAATGAATAACCTAATATGGAAATTCCGTCCCTTTCATTGAAAAGCATTTCCTTGATAAGATCGCAACAAGCTCTTTGTTTAATTGCAAACTTTCGAGTACTTCCAAGTAAGAGGATTACAGAGTTGTATTTGGATTGAATAATTTAATTCTGTGGGTTGTGAATTTAAAATATAGGGTTAAATGCATTAAAAAATTCCTATATTATATCGAAAATGCACAAAAAAAAAATTGTGTTAACAAAATAATCTAATCACCCACTGAGTTATTAAAAGAATCTGCACGAAATCCAAATTCCATTAGAAATTAGTGGGTTTTTCACCTTTATACACATGCTCACTTGACATTGATACACCCTTCATACAATATACAAAGTAGATAGTGTTATTTCACCCAAAATCCCATATATTTTCTTCTATTTTTTAACAAAATTTGGATTTCGCACAAACTTTTTAATAACATAGGTGATTAGACTATTTCGTGAATACAGGGTTTTTTTTTTTTACATTTTCGATATAACGTAGGGGGTTTTATGCATTTAACCATAAAATATATAATAATGAATTCACTAAATTTAAATAATTTTAAGTTTTGATGGATTTAATATATATATTACTCAAGTTAAAAAATTAAGTCATTTAAAAAAATTAGTTTCAAAATCCTTTATTCACATCTATATTCTTAGGCCCAGAATGCAAGCTAAGTATGCAACCTTAAATTTAATTTCTGACTGTTGCGAAATAATTTGCTCCCTTATGTCTGAAACTTTGGCAGTCACCCCAACACCACAGGTGCCACAACCTTTGCCTGACAAGTTGGATTGGGCACTGTATTTCAAGTTTTGTATCACCGCCACTACGGAGTTGGCGAGACGAAAATGTATAGTACATCCAAGGTCTTAAATTTTTCTCGAAATCTCAAAATTTCGATTGTAATTTTGTTTATACTATAAAATAATTTGGGGTTTCGAATTACAGAGCCCAAATAGCCCAAAACTGTAGAAATTCGAAAAGAATGAAATTGGGTCCACAGAAAATGGCAGCTCGAGTCAAGTGCTGGAGCGCTCCAACTCGAGCAGGTTGCTCAGTTCGAGCTCGAGCAAGTGCTCGAGTAGCAAAGAAATTCATGTTCGAGCAGCAAAGAAATTCATGCTCGAGCAATGTGCCATTCAATACATACCCCACTTGATATATATATATATATGTGTGTGTGTATATATATATATATAACAGAAAGAAAGTCCCTAGATGTTTATTTCGAAGAAACGAATCTGAAGAAATAAAATAAAGACCAAATAGCCAATAATCTGCAAAGACGCGCTAATTCGAAAATATTTGAAAGAGCGGTTGAAGACGGTTGAAGGCGGTTCCCGAAGAAAAGGAACGTGGGTTCCTTCAAAATATTTGAAAGAGCAGTTGAGGACGGTTGAAGGCGGTTCCCGAAGGAAAGGAACGTGGGTTCCTCAAAGACCAATATATATACGAGCCACGGACAGAGACAAGAGATCATCGCAAGATCACCAGACTTCTGCATTTTCGTTTCCTTAGGAGTAGTTCATAGCGTAATGTAGGAGTAGCTCTTAGCATAATTTAGGAGTAGCCGTAATGTAATTTAGTATTAAACTCGAAGGAATTTGCCTTTTCAAGGCTTGTATCGGCATTCGATTGCCTGTAATTTTTACGAATCGAAGACTTTTATGGAGGTATAGATTACATGCTTTCAGATTTCAGTATTTGACAGTAATTTGTATCTTGACCTAAGTTTTCTATTCATTAACATCGTTTTGAAAAAGAAAGGTTCTCACGTAGGTATAAAATTATCTTGTGTCAGATTTAAGTATCAGAGAGATAGTTTTTACCTGGACTTGAATTTTTCTTTTATAATATTATTGTGTCATCCGAAGACGATACATAACATCGAAAATAATACATTCGATCGAGAGATTCTCACGTAAATAATACATTCGATCGAGAGATTCTCACGTAGGTATAAGATTATCTTGTGTCAGATTTAAGTATCAGAGAGATAGTTTTTATCTGGACTTGAATCTTTCCTTCACTGTATTATTGTGTCATTCGAAAATGATAAATATTTTAGTCAATTGCGGTCCGAATAATTATTTTAAACAACACATCGAAGTGTTAAAGTCCGAACCACCGTCTAGCGTATCGAATTCGAGCGCGGGGGTTGAAAGATAATTCTAAGATAAGAATTATCGCGGGGCTCGGAACACGCAGTTGGATCCACTCTAATCGAGTTTGTTTTTATTTTCGAAACAAACAAATTTCGAATTTCTAGGAATCTCAAAGTGGAATCTCACTTTCAATCCAATTTTGCAAAATATCTTCTGAAATTTCGACCGAAATTCGAAATATTTCGTAACTTAAAAATATTATTAGAACACATTTGTTACATATCCACTATGATGCACGGATACTCCTAAAATTCACGAAATGCAGTGTCGGATACCCGGGGGACACGGATACGGCCGGATACGGCTCAGATACGTATCCGATACGCCAAGTGGCGTGTCTGCCAAGTGAATTAAAATTTAAAAAAAGGGACACGGTGTCGGACACGGCTACACCCGTGTCCGACACGTTTGGGATACGGAGGGGTCGATTTTATTATTTTCAAAACATGGAGGGGCCTAAATTGTAAATATCCTTAACTTACCTAATTAAAAGACTTGTCCACAAGCCACAAGCAGAACTTTTCAGGAAAGAAAAAAAACCACGGGCAGAAGGCTAATTGAAGAACAAGGAGCAGCCGAGAGTAGGTCGTTCTTCTTCATCTTTCTTCATCACTCTTTGGATCGATTTTTGCTTGATTACACCGATTTTTTTGCTGCAAGTGCACCATATCAGGTAAAATTTAAACATTTTTAAGAGTTTAGTGTAAATATTTTGTGTGACTTCTAAGTGTTTGATAAAATGTCTAAGAAAAATTTAGTGATTTTCTATTGTGTTTTTCTCCAAATAAAATGCTTGATTGCTCTTGTGGAACTATTATTTATGTAAGAAAGTTGAAATTACATTTTGAGTTTAGTGAAAACTTGCCGATTGCCATGAGTGAAACCTTCTGATGGTATATGAATTATGTATGTATGTACTTATTCTTTCTGGAGCAAAATTGATTAATTCTTGTTTAAGGTATGATACATGTGTTATAATTATGGTTATCACTTTAATTTAGGTTATCACTTTTATGCAAGATACGGGTTGTTGATTATGGTTATCACTATTGATGAGCCTGGATTGGAGTCTGATATTTGTGTTGATGATGCTCATGAAGAAAATTGTAATGATAATGATGTCCCATTTGATTTAGATAAGTAGACATGTATGAGTTTATTATGTCGTGTTGAAAGGACTTGAATTAGGATATTGAGCATTTAATTATTATGTTGTTTGAATTTTGTTTAAAAACTGAAGATGTGCTAAGTGTTTGAAGCTTGTATTTGTGTAACTTTTAAATTTTTCTTAGTTATTATTTTGTTTTGCTTTGGTACATTATTAATGTTTTAAATGTATATATATATATATATAATAATATATGCATATGTATAATATATATTATTAATTATTATATATAGTCGTATCCTTGCCGTGTCGTATCCTAAAATTTTTGAAAATCCGTGTCGCCGTGTCCGTATCCCCGTATCCACGTATCCCCGTATCCGTATCTGTGCAACCTAGCATATCCATTAAAACTTAAATCGAAACCTGAAATTTTTCAAAATTTAGAATAATATTTATTTTTCTATACATTTTAAAATTTTATTATTTAAAAATAATATTCAGGTTGGTCCACACCTATCAACCATTCACCCCAACCACACACATGATTTTACTAAATTAACTTATGGTACACTTTTATGCTAATGAAGTTTTTATGAGATTTGATTTTTATTTTACTTTTAATTCATATTTATTTCATATTTTTTGTAACGGGTTTTGATCATACCATTTAACAAGATTCATTATACATATATTATATTTGGAATATTATTAATGTGAAAGATGCATAAGTATAATAATTAATTATTAGGGATAATAGCAAACATCCCCCCCCCCCCAGTTATGGGGTGATGTGCACTTTGCCCCCCTACTTATTGAAATGTGCGCTTTACCCTCTCACTTATAATAAAATGCGCACTCCACTCCCTCGGACATCTCGGACAGGGGCAAAGTACTACAAAACACATAAGTCAGGGGGCAAAAGTCCATTTCTATGATAAGTGAAGTGCTCGAATCTGTCCGAACTGCCCGAGGGGGTGCAGTGCACATTTTATGATAAGTGAGGGGGTAAAGCACACATTTCAATAAGGGGGGGCAAAGTGCACATCACTCCATAACTGAGGGGGTGTCTGCTATTATCTCTAATGATTATACTTAAATTACATATGGAATTATATAACGACAATCCAATGGCGGCACTGACGGCGGCAGTAAGGTGGAGGCAGTGATAGGAATCCACCGGTGCGCAAGCATGCAATCGAAAATTGAAAATGGAAAATCTGAGCAGAAATTGAAAATAAGAGTGATTCACAAATTTGGGTTTCTGGGAAATGAAAATTAATTTTTATTTACATTAAAATTTATAAAAACTAAAAAGATCTTCCAACACGTGTGGATGGAACTTGACTTTTTATATAATTCACTATTAAAAATATGAAATAGTGCTTCTGCAACCATTGTGAGCAGCAATTTTGGACGTGAATTCGGAATTAGAAATAGAGCTCCTTGTCACGCCCCGGGAGTTTAACTCCTCCCATCAAATGAAGCTCCAAAAAGTCCATGGAGCTACACAACCTTGTATATATAGTTGAAGATAGAATAATCTAGAATGTATCTAGATGTGTAGAGAATGGTAGGAATTCTCTAGAATTGTGTAGAAGTGTTAGTTGGTAGAATTCTCTAGATTAGTCTTGTAAAAGATCTAGAAGAATTATCTAGATGCTCAATATTAGCCGTAGGATCAAGATGATCTCAACCGTCCATTGAGGAGGTGGATCACAATAAATAGGTGGTAGCCATTTCATTTGTAACCAACCAAGTTTGGAGAGCAATATAGAGTGTTTACTTAAAGAGCTTCTTGGTGCACTTTGCTAAATTCCCTTAGCACACGAGCACGAGTGGGCGAGGCTGACTTAGCACGAGTCACGCAAGAGGCGGGTCGAAGCTAAGTGCCGTACGAGACGTTAGTATTGAGGCTAAGTCCGTGACAGGAGGTATCAGAGCCCGGTTGGGCAAAGGTGCTGCGTGTGGAAGTGTTCGGGTAATGGCAAGCGAGGCTACTTCGGGGTTGTTAGGGGAGCTTGGTAGGGAGGCCATTCTGCCCCACCCGAAGATGACGAGGGATGCAAGCCGACCACTTCAGAGTGGTGTTGTGGGAGTCGTCGCAGAGATGGGCAAGCGACTTGAATGTGTGGAACACACTTTTGAGACGTTGGAGGGCCATGTTCTCGAAGAGATTGGGTCGATTAAGGCGGATGTGCGATCTTGCCTTGACACAAGCACCGTTCAGGAGGAGCGTCTTGCTAGGCTTGAGGATGCTATGAGAGCATTACAGGCGATGGTCGAGGAGATGCGCGAAGACGTTGCCTTGTGCAAAAGATCCATTGCTAGCGGGGCTAGCACCGTGGTGTCGAGTCCAAGAGTGGACCATCCCAAGCCGAAGGGGTTTGATGGCAAGAGGGACGCCAAGGAGGTTGAGAACTTTCTGTGGCAGATGGAGTTGTACTTCGAGGGGCTCAACTTAACGGACGAGGACTCGAAGGTACGTACGGCTACGCTTTACCTTACCGATACCGCAATGTTATGGTGGCGTAGGAAGCATGCCGATATCGGGAAAGGTTTATGCAAGATTGAGTCTTGGGAAGACTTTAAACGGGAGCTTAAACGACACTTCTATCCGGAGAATGTCGTTTACAAAGCTCGAAAGAGGTTACGGGAGTTGGGGCATAAGAACACTGTCCGGGAATATGTTGAAGAATTCACAACACTTATGCTTCAAATCCCGAACATGAGCGATGATGACTTACTCTTCCACTTCGTGGATGGGCTACAAAATTGGGTAAAGCAAGAGTTGCAACGTCGGGGCGTCCACACGGTAGATAAGGCAATAGCCGCTGCCGAGTCCCTCAGCGAGTTTCAACACCATCATAAGGAACGCGGGAGGGATGGCACGGGCAATGGTGGGGGAGGCAAGCATCATGAGGATGACCAAACCCACAGGGTGACTTATAAAGGGGCGAGTTCGGGGAGCTCGTCGGGCCGAAAGGATTATGAGGCGAAGAAACAATCCTTCGTGCCAAAGCAAGGGTGCTATGTTTGCAAGGGGCCACATTCTTACAAAGATTGCCCGAAGCATGGGACGTTGCACGCGATCATGGAGGGTCAGGAGGCAGCGCAATGTAAGTATGTGGAAGAGCCTGATGATGGCTCAGAGGAGGGACCAAGGCGTTTAGGGGCGGTGCAATTTTTAAATGCCGTTAAAGAAGAGTCGACGCCAACCGCACGAAGCAAGAGGCTGATGTACGTGGAGGCGCACATCAACGGGCGGTCTACCAAGGCGATGGTAGACACCAGGGCAACGCACAACTTCATAACCGAGGAGGAGGCGAAACGGTTGGGCCTCAAGGTCACACGAGGCGAGGGATGGGTCAAGACGGTGAATTCTGACGCCATACGCCTCGGCGGTAGAATTTTGGACGTAGAGACGAGTATCGGGCCGTGGAAGGGACGAGTGGACTTCTCGGTGGCCGAGTTGGACGACTACAAGGTCGTGCTAGGATTGGATTTCATGCGCAAGGTATGTGCAATTCCAATGCCTATATTTGATTGCTTGTGGATTTTGGACAAGGGTTCGCCGTGCATAGTGCCTACAATCGGGAGCAACCAAGGGGTTAAAGCGAAGCCCATGTATTTGTCGGCCATCCAATTGATCGAGGATGCAAAGGATGGGCCGAGGTCGAGTACGAAGACACCAACCGTGGACTCTTGCGAGAAGAATCCACGCTAGTCAAGACAACTTCGGAGGCAACCGCGGGACAAAGGGAAGACCATGCCGACGAAGACAAGCGAGAACCCCGGCAAGATCAAACCCTTAGGCGAAGAAAGAGTTTCCAACAAGCATGTTACAGAGGGACGATCGGGCAAGTCGCGAGACAATATTGCACAACGACGAGGGCGTCGTCGGATTGGGTGGGGGAGAATGTCACGCCCCGGGAGTTTTCAAGAACTCCTCCCACCAAATGAGGCTCCAAAAAGTCCATGGAGCTACACAACCTTGTATATATAGTTGAGGATAGAATAATCTAGAATGTATCTAGATGTGTAGAGAATGGTAGAAATTCTCTAGAATTGTGTAGGAGTGTTAGTTGGTAGAATTCTCTAAATTAGTCTTGTAAAATATCTAGAAGAATTATCTAGATGCTCAATATTAGCCGTAGGATCAAGATGATCTCAACCGTCCATTGAGGAGGTGGATCACTATAAATAGGTGGTAGCCATTTCATTTGTAACCAACCAAGTTTGGAGAGCAATATAGAGTGTTTACTTAAAGAGCTTCTTGGTGCACTTTGCCAAATTCCCTTAGCACACGAGCACGAGTGGGCGAGGCTGACTTAGCACGAGTCACGCAAGAGGCGGGTCGAAGCTAAATGCTGCACGAGACGTTAGTATTGAGGCTAAGTCTGTGACATCCTGCAATGGGTCCTTAGTCCTGAGGAGCCTTTGACTTGTACTGTTAATCATCCGCAACGGCTCCTAAGGAGCCGTTGACTTATGTTAATCATCACAACGGCTTATAAAGCCGTTCATATTAACTCTTTCAACATCGGCTAAACAGCCAATGTGGATAATGTGGTGAATATTTATTTTTCTTGCGGTGATATTAAAGTTATCAAAAGTTTAATTGTGAATTTCTAAACATTTCTATAAATTTTCATGATTTTTTAAAATCGAAACTAAAATTTTGAATATCCTTGAAATTTTTATTGAAATTTTCGTAAAATTATTACTTCAATATCTACACCGAAATCGAAATTTAAGACCTTGAGTACATCCATGATTCGGTTTCTTATCGACCCCCCTATTGTCGCTGCCCCAAGCTGCCATCACCATCCACCGGTTCAATCACCAACACTGTCATCCCACCATTCATAGAAAAACTTCTTTTTAGATGTGTCATTTGTTTATTGTATTGTTCTTTTTTCTCGAAAGAGAGCATTGATCTCTTGAATAAGTATTTGTGGCGTTTTTCATAAGAGTTATTCTATTAGGATTAGATATTTCTTGGTGACATCCCATCAGGGTCTTTCAGTTCGTCCATCATCCACCATGCAACTTATTGTGCACGGGTTGCCCCGACACTCATCGTTCGACTTAGGGTTACTTGTCTTTTTTGGTAACAATCTCATCTCTTGGTTTTCCACACGTCAGCATGTTGTTTCTTGCTCTAATGTCGAGGCTGAGTAACGCAGCGTGGCCAATGCTGCCATTGAAGCTTCTTGATTTCAAAATCTTCTTCTTGAGCTTCATTGTCCCCTTTTAAAAGCCACTATATATAGTCTATTGTGACAATTTTTGTTTTGTCTATTTTTGCTCCAACCCCGTACAGCACCAAACATGTAGAAGTAGATTTACACTTCGTACTTGAACGAGTTGCTTTTGGTGATGTTTGTGTGCTACATCTGCCTTCCTCACACCAGTTTTTGATATATTAACCAAAGGATTGCCATCGTCTATGTTTCTTAAGTTTCACTCCAGTCTCAACGTTCGCAAACCTACCTTTTCGATTGCGGCGGAGTGTTAAAGTTTATATTATGTTATATTAGAGAAAATCCCATAGGGAACTTGAATTACTAAGTAATATATTTATAGAGATACATGTACTTGGTAAACAAAAAACCCTAACTATAAATAAGAAAAAGATAAATACAAGGAAACATAAAGAAACCTAAATTAACATAAATACTAGAAAGATATGGAAAGATATTATATTATTTAACTCTCCCGCAGTCAAAACGTGAGAGTCTTGTACGTTGAAATTGGACCAAAGAAATCCGGTCATAGAAAATTTGAGAAGAAATCGGCGACAAAGATAAAAGGTGGCGCGGCGGCGGCTCCAAGTCCTTATTTTCCAAGGATGAGCAACGACAACTAACAAAAACTAAAGGCCGCGGCTAAGCACGGTGACCTGCGGCCAAAGAGAGAAGGTAGTGGCATAAAATAAAAAGGCGGTGGCTCCAAGTCCTCGTTTTCCAAGGATGAGCGGTGGCAACTGACAAAATTAAAGGCGACGGCGGTCAAAGGTAGTGGGCCGGTGGCTAAGCGCCACGTCCCGCGGCCATAGGAAAAGAAAAAGAGGAGAAAACGAGATAAGGGTTCTTGTTATTTATTTGCCTTTTTTTATGATTCTCTTGCAATCTCTATATAAACTCTTTATGCTTAGTATAATACTCAAGGGGAATTATCCCTCAACACACACGCTGCCCTTGCTTAATTTTCAACATATGATTACGACATTACTTTAATATTTTACATCTTAATAAAAAAATTAATCAAGCCTATTTTTTTTATTAAAGGACTAGTATATAAAATTGACCTTGTTTGCTCATTTTCTTCTACTTGTAATTAAGTCTGCGCCATTACATTCTTGATTTGGAAACTTAAACCATTTTATTGTACAATGTGCTTGAAAAGCATATGGAAATTCTAGCCTGAAATTAAGGATAGTGGGATTTTTTCCAAGCACTTGATGAGTGAATTACGCTAGATATCAGAAACGTAGTCTCCAAATACGCATCTCTCTCTCTCTTCCCATCTCTCTCTAAAATCCTAGTCTTTTTTTTCCTTCTATTTTCTTCCGCCGATGATGATTTGGTAAAACAGTCGTCTACTTCACCACTGTCACCACCATCGTCGGCGGGTTGGGTTAGAGCACCCTCTTCAATTTGTACATCACATCTTCAAATCTGACGAGACGGATATGGATCTAACAAGACAGATACAGATCTGACGAGATGAAGACGGGTGATGTATAAGTTTTTATGGTGTTTTAAATATTTTTTGAATATTTTATTTTCTTTCTGGTATGAGAGTTTGCTTTCTCTCACAAATGAGAGTTTCGTCTCTCCTTGAATAGGAGTTGCACAAGAATTTTCTTGTGTTCGTTTGTAAGTTTTTAAGAGTTGTTATCTTCAAGAAACTTAATAGTTGGTGTTTCAGCTTATTACATCGTTTGAGTCGATATGAACTGTATTGTTCCAGGCGTTGTAAACTTTCGATTGAATGATATAAAAGACCGTTTTTCTTCAAAACAAAAATTACGCTAGATATGATATGCATGTAATTGCTATAGGGATTGATATTCGCACTGCCTTTTTTGATAATCACACTCCTCTTAATTAGTTTTACATCTCCACTGTTAACCAAAATACCCTTCCTTTATTAGACATTATTTGACATAATTTATTAATTTATTCTAGAAGAAAAGTGTGGTGAAATACGAAAAAGTTACTTACTACTTTGTAAATAATAATAATAATAATAATAATAATAATAATAATAATAATAGTAGTAGTAATAATAATAATAACTATTAAGAGATTATTTACATCTCCTATTTATTTTTTTTTGAAAACTAAAATAACCTTGTATGAGGATTGTGCTAGAAAAAAAGGTATGATTAATAAATAAATAAGTTGATTGCGTTAATAATTAACTTAACCTAGAATTTTGAAAAATATTAATGTTGTTCATTGTGTACATTACTATAGTATAAATCAGTTATCTTGTTCATTGAAAATATTCATAAATTATTTTGTCTCAATTTTTTTTAATTGGATATTATTTAATTTTTTTTTGAAATCATCGAGATATATATCTATTTACAAAGTAGTAAGTAACTTTTCATATTTTGCCACACATTTTCTCTAGAGTAAATAAGTTATGTCTAACAAATGAAAAAGTATTTTGGTGAAAAGTGAGGATATAAAATAAAGAGGAGTGTGATTATCAAAAAAATGAGTGCTAATATCAATCCCCAATTGGTATACACTACATTGAGATTTTATTTTTATTTTTTATTTTTTTGGCATTCTTATTGTGGGGAAAAAATATGTCGGGTCTTACACACTTTAATTTCCCTCCAATTAGAAAAGGGTTTATAACAAATAACTCCCTTGTGTTAGTTCAAATCGCTAAAAACCCTCCTGTGTTAAATCAATATGCAAAAACACCCCTCTGTTAATGTAAACCACGCGAAAACCCCTTTTTCCGTTAGAAAATTGATCAAAGTGTAGCCCTTAAACCATCCCTATACCTTTGCCATGTTCGTGGGGTTGAAATTCACTACAAAACAAAAGTATAGGAATGCTTTAAATGATGCATTTTGATCAATTTCCTAACGAAAAAGTGGTTTTCGCATGGTTTACAATAACAGACGGGTGTTTTTGCATATTGATTTAACATAGGGGTTTTTTAGCGATTTCAAACTAACACAGGGGGATAATTTGCAATAAACCCATTAGAAAATAATCACGAAAATATGATAACACATAGTGACATAGGCACATCCCTGTATACATGATAAAAGTGATCGTCAATCATTTTTCCCGAAAAGTGGAAATTATACTATGCATCACATTCACCTAACATATTAAAATTCAAAATAACGAAAGTAAAAGAAACTTCATTGCAAGTTACATTGACTCAAAATACAATTGAATTTAGATTTTGGGTTCTTCGGCTCCGATAGTATTTGGGATTGGGAAGAAGAACACTTACAAAATATCATTTCATTTCATTTCCTTTCCTAGAGGATCGAAAGTGGATCGAACCGCAAAGATGGATGCATGGCGTTCATTAAATTTCAAATTTTAACAATAGGAAAATAGTCTGCCTGCATGATAAGTAATGCATGACCATAGTAACTGATCTCATAATTAAAGACACTACTTTTGTCATAATTAGGATGGCATTACAATAAGTTGTAGTGAATTTGGATTCAAATCAGAATCTTGGTTCAATATTTGGGAAAACGATACAATTGTGGACTAGTAAATTATTAAAATTTCAAAGATGGATGTTAATGTTAGATTGTTGAATGGAATTTGCAGGGCATGCAAAAGGAAATTATGTCACTTTCACCCATTCATATTCTTGTGAACCATTTAATATTCATATTAATAATATACATTAAACAAGCTTGCTTAATATTTATTTTAAATTGATGCATGGTAACATTAATTTTAAATTCATGCATAACATTAATATATGTTTTTTTTTAATGAGGATAATATTAGGTTATTAATATAGGGTTATTTTGGTCTTAACAAAAAAGTTAAGAAATATAAATAATCTCCTAACATTCATACTCTTAGAATAGTTAAAGATTAAAGATGGTGGGTTGCAAAATCTCTTTCTACTATTTCTTCTTTTTTATAAGAGAGAGTAGCAATAGCGATAACATATTGCCTTCCATTGCGATATGTGCAAACACTCGTGTAGCCATACTCAATTCGTGAACATGGCGGACAAATTGGACAATCAACGCAAGTACTAACCCATCAACATGGAACCATCAGAGATCAAGTATATATAGTTGAAATTGACGGTAGTCCTCTCACAAGTCAAACAGCATACAAATAACAAATATTTGTGATATATAGGACTCAAATATGTTAAAATGGGCTGCAAAGATAAAGGACCTAACCAGGTCAAATCCAATTATGCAAATTGGTGGTTTGCAATAGTTAATCTCTAGAATAGAAACTAGAACTTAAATCCCCTACTAGTCAACAGGCCAAATCCAATTATGCAAGTTGGTGTTTTGCAATAAATAATCTTTTCTCCCCTACTAGTCAGAGAATTTTCTGATATTGGCCTCACTATCTACAAAATAATTAGAGTATGAATTTCTTATACATTTTTAATAAACGAGGTACATAAATATAAATAAAGGTCACATTTATTTTTATTTTTTTTAATACAAGAGGGAGGGGATACCCTATATATCTAGCCCGACAAACCCGGGTTGATAGTTTTCAACTGAGCCATAAAGACTCTATCAAACTCCATAAAGGAGGGAGAGCCACACAACTGTGACTTCTGGGTTTTGAACCCAGGACCTCCCACTCACAAGTGGGAGGTGGTACCACTAGGCCAAAGCCTTAGTTCTTTCACATTTATTTTTGTTGCCAAAATAACAAGCTAACAGGGATGAAGCGGGGCCTGGTGGGGCACTCGCCCCGTCAACTTTGAAAAAATTAATTTTTCATCCTACAAAATTTTGAGATAATTACAAAAAACTCGCTAACTTATGGCCAAATATAGCTCCTCCCTCATCTTTGGCTAATTACATCCACCTCCCTAAAAAGAAGGATGTCCAATATAAACTAATGGAAAGTGTTGAAATGCATGTTTTGCCCTTAAGTAAATAGCAAAAAAAAAAAAACCTAGAATTTTCAAAAGACAGTTTTACCCATCTATTATTGTTCGCCGTCCTCCCCAAGACGATAATCAGCATAAATTTTTTTTTATGGGGTGGTCGGGCTTTGCCGGTGTGAGGTTGGCTGAGCGGTGGTCGGCTGGGCGAGCTGTAGGATGTTCATCGGTCTGTTTTTGAACTGAACAGAACCAATATTTCGGTTAACTGAAATTTTAATTTTTTGAAATTTTTGAAATTTCGATTTTTCAGAATTTCAAACCGAAAATCGAACGGAAAAAGTTCGGTTTGGTTAAAAACCAAACTTTTTCGGTTCGGTCGATCCAAATTTCTGCCAAAAAAAAAAAAATCTGCATCTTTTTTGTGCTTATTTTTTTCTGATATCAAAACTCCAACAATCCATTAAGAAATACCATAAGTCAATAAAATTCATTACTTTATTTACACTTATCACAAGTTCACAACATCAAAACCCATTCAATAGTACTATACGAACTCACATGCAAAGGATTAAGGAAATGGACAAAAGAACTTTACCTATTGCGAAGAAAATTGAAGTTGGCGGTGTTGAAGGACTGACGATGCGTCGGCATCTAGCGGTGGAACAGTAGAAGAGTTCAAGAGAAGAAGGTGAGAAGTGCGATTTGCGCATTGCACAGCTGAAGGTGAGACAGGGCTTTTTTCCTCTACTTTGACTTTGAGCATCTTCTATTCTTCAGTCTTCACTTGGGTTACACACTTCTTTTGTTCTCTTTTAATTAGAAATAATATTTTTATATTAAATTATAAAAAAAATTGGTTCGGTTTGGTTAACCAAACCTGAAAATCAAAACCGAACCGAAAACCGATTTTCGCTATAAAAAAACGAAAATTATGTTGGATCAAAACTTCACAAACGTATCAAAACAGATAATAGAGGAGAAAAAAGATTATATCGAGGTGAGAGAGAACTCTCTATCCTTAACGCTAAGTGCCCCGCCTAGGTGGTACGGGTATATGCCATAAACGTCCCAAGATACAACGATATACGTTCTAAAAACGAGACCACTTCGAATTTAGAACCACCGAACTTTAGGCAACTTAGAACTCTTGAGAGAGAGAATATATGAGAATGAGGGAAATTGTAAGCAATGGAATGCTTGGTGTATCTTTCCATTCAGCTGGAGGGGGCTTTATATAGCCTCCAAAATCAGAAAAAATTAAATAGGGGCATTGAATCACCTTCAATTCTGACTTGAAACAGCAGGACAGTTTCTGCTGCCAACGTTCGAACGTTGCACCCTCAACGTTCGAACGTTGGCTTGTAACAGAAAAATCCAACGGTCAGGACCAACGTTCGAACGTTAGGGGTGCAACGTTCGAACGTTAGATCTTCTAGAAGGTCCATTCAGATTTGAATAAAAAAGTGGCCAACAATTTTATTCAGGCTCAATTTAATTAAAGCTCAATTTTGGTTGATGGATCAAGAGTTTTATTTTGTGGAATTAATTTTCTCCAAAAAATTAATATATTGCAAGCCCAAGCCCAATGCTCAGAGCCCTATCCTTGCCCAAAGCCCAAATCCCAAGACCCACGACCCACGACCCACGACCCACGACCCGGACCCGAGCCCGAGCCCGATCCGGTCCGGGCGGGCGGACGGACGGCGGCGGCGGCGCGCGCGCGCATGTTGTGGACCGGACCATGGCTAGGTCCTTCCCCCTCACAAAGCCCACAAAAATCTTATGACCAAAAGGGCCAACCCTTAGTTTCAAGGCAATGGTTTATAAACCATCTCAAACTTTGATCCATATTCCATGTGGGATAACCCACTTCAAACACCCCACTTTAGCACTTAATTTCTCATTCGTTTTTAATCCGATTTGAGAAATTCGAAATGCTAAACTCATCTACTCGAAACATAGATTAATATTATCCAATAATATTTCGTATCCCGGATACTTACGGTGTTCGAATTTCGTATGCAAAAGTCGTGTCTAACACACTTTTCATAACTAATATCCAACAATCCCCCACACAAATGAAATTAATGCAATTCATGATCTCAAGAGTTCAGACAAAAATTTATCACATCAGAAGAGGTGGCTTTTGGCTTTGAACCTTTCTTAGTGAGATATCATCGGATTTACTAGGCTCCCCAATGAACATGATGTCTTGAATTGGTCAGTCGTTCGTGTAAAACCAGACAATGATATTCACATGATAAATTCTCAGTTGCTTCAGTTCTCACTGTTGGGTCCATTTTAGCCGTGGTACCCCTTCTTGGATTCATAAGTGTTTTCATTTTACTCAATGTTGAGGCGGCCTACACCTCACACTTACATAAGTGATCTCCTATCTAAGAGTATCCTACCATACTCCACTTCATTTTCATGACAGTATAGGAATCATTAAAAGTTCCAAACTTAGCCTTTGCTACATTTGTAGGATGCACTTCTTTATCCTAGGCAATGGGTTTGGAGTTAAAACTGCTAAGTGCCTTACTGAATTTTCAAAACTTAGTTGTCCCATTGAACCATGATCTTGGGATCTCCAGTCAACATGGTTGGGTTACCGCTGTGTCCATTCTTAAATTGTAGACTTTAATCTCAGTCCTCTTGATAGGCAGTATATTTGATTTCTAGGCAATCCTTTCGTCAAAGGATCCGCAATATTCTCCTTTGATTTCACATAATCAATGGAAATAATCCCGTTAGAGATCAACTGCTTAATGGTGTTATGCCTACGACGAATATGTCTAGACTTACCATTATACATACTACTCTGTGCCCTTCCAATTGCCGACATACTATCGCAATGAATCAAAATCGAAGGCACAGGTTTTTCCCAACAGGGAACATCTTCTAAGAAATTTCTTAGCCACTCAGCTTCTTCACCAGCTTTATCTAAAGCTATGAATTCTGATTCCATCGTGGAACGGGCTATGCAAGTTTGCTTAGAAGATTTCCACGACACTGCTCGTCCACCAACGGTAAATATATACCCACTTGTGGACTTAGAATCGTTCGTGTCTGATATCCAATTAGCATCGCTGTATCCCTCTATTACAGCTGGATATCTTGAGTAGTGTAATCCATAATCTTTAGTATACTTTAAATACTTAAGAACTCTAGTTAAAGCATTCCAATGCTCTACACTAGGATTACTCGTGAACCTACTCAACTTGCTCATAGAATAAGCTAGATCAGGGCGAGTACAATTCCTGATATACATCAGACTCCCAATGACCCTAGCATATTCTAACTGCGATACAGGTTTGCCATGGTTTTTGCGTAGATGAACGCTCAAATCCACTGGCGTCTTGACTGGTGCACTATCGCTTGGAAGGAACCTTTCCAAAACCGTCTCAACGTAATGAGATTGCGATAAGACTAGTCCTTCAGAAGTCCTCAGGATTTTAATTCCTAAGATGACGTCTGCAAGTCCCATATCCTTCATGTCAAAGTTCTTCTTTAACATTCCTTTAGTATTCATGATGATTTCATGATTACTACCCATTATCAACATGTCGTCTACATATAGACACACTATGACGTATGCGTTATGTGTTTGTCTAACATACATGCATTTATCACATTCGTTGATCTTGAAACCATTTGATAACATCGTGCTATCAAACTTTTCATGCCACTGCTTTGGCGTTTGTTTAAGTCCGTATAGCGACTTTACAAGTTTACATACTTTCTTCTCCTTTCCAGGAGCAACATACCCCTCAGGTTGTTCCATATATATTTCTTCATCTAATTCTCCATTCAGAAACGCAGTCTTAACATCCATTTGATGTATCTCAAGGTTATGCAACGCGGCAATAGCGATGAATAATCTTATGGATGTTATTCTCGTTACTGGAGAATAAGTATCGAAGAAATCAAGACCTTCCATTTGTCGGTATCCTTTGACTGCCAAACGGTCCTTCTACTTATCAATAGTTCCATCAGTCTTATACTTTCTCTTCAGAATCCATTTACAGCCTAAAGGCTTACTTCCCTTTGGAAGATCAACCAACTCCCAGGTATGGTTGTGTAAAATAGACTCGATTTCACTTTTAATAGCCTCTTTCCAGAGTTTAGCATCTAGACCGGACATAGCTTCCTTAATCGTTCTTGGCTCCCCTTCTAATGTATATGATACAAAATCGGGACCAAATGATTTTGGAACTCTTGCCCTTTTGCTACGACGTGGTTCTTCATCCCCGGGATTAGAACTACTCGTAGACTCATCAAATGTTCTTTTAAGAGAAACTTTCTCGTTTCTTTCCTTACTTGGAAAGACATCCTCGGGAAACGAAGCATTTCTAGATTCCATGATAGTACCTTCATGAATCTCAGATATTTCTGATTTATGTACCAGAAATCGATAGGCGCTACTATTAAGTGCATAACCTATGAATATGCAATCAATAGTCTTAGGCCCTATCTTAACTTGTTTGGGTTTGGGTATTTCTACCTTAGCCAAACACCCCCACACTTTGAGGTACTTGTAAGAAGGCTTTTGACCTTTTCAAAGGTCGTACGGAGTCTCACTCCTACTTTCGTGGGGAATCTTGTTAAGGATATAATTTGCAGAGAGGATCGCCTCCCCCCACAAATTCTGCGGTAATCCAGAATTTAGCAACATCGTATTCATCATTTCTTTGAGAGTGCGATTCTTGCGTTCAGCAACGCCATTTGATTGAGGTGAGTATGGTGCCGCCGTTTGATGAATTATTCCAAAGTTGGTACAAAATTCATCAAAAGGCGCTCCGTATTCTCCACCTCTATCACTTCGGATAGCTTTTATCCGTTTTTCAAGTTGATTTTCAACTTCCGTTTTGTAATGTGTAAATGCTCCAAGCGCTTCGTCTTTACTTCTTAGTAAATACACATAACAATACTTTGTGCAATCATCTATGAATGTAATGAAATACTTTTTCCCACCTCTAGTTTGCACAAACTTCAAATCACAGATGTCACTGTGAATAAGTTCTAGAGGTGCGGTGTTTCTTTCCACTGAAGGAAACGGTTGTTTGACTAGTTTTGCCTCAACACAAATTTCACATTTATGTTCATTTTCAACTTTAAAAGTTGGTAATAAGTTCAAGTGGACCAATCTTCGAATAGTATTATAATTTACATATCCTAGTCTAACATGCCACAAATTAGAATACTCAAGCAAATAAACAAAATTCTCAATACTTTTATTGCTTTCATTTTCAATTACAACAGAGCGGATTACATTCATCTTGAAAAGGCCTTGCTTAAGGTAACCCTTTCCTACATAAAATCCTCTCTTTGTTAAAGAAAATCTATCAGCCTCGAAGACTATCTTGAACCCATTCTTGACCAAAGCCGAACCGGATACCAAATTCTTGCGAATCTCCGGAACATGCAGAACTTCAGTCAATGTCAGTTCTTTGCCTGAAGTCATCTTCAACACAACTTTCCCCATTCTTACCACTGGTGATGTGGCTGAGTTTCCCACAAACAATCTCCGTCCATCAGTTGGGGAATAGGACGAGAAAGCATCTCTGTCGGAACAGATGTGGCGAGTAGCCCCAGTATCTATGAATCACTCCCTCGGGTTGTCTGCCAGATTGGCTTCAAACACGACGGTAGTGAGATCAAGATCAGTCAGATCGATCGGCACCTGATGGTCAAACAGATCGTCGATCATCTCATTGATGCCCTTGACATCATCTTCGGCCAAGTGCACCTGGTTCTGCACTTGATTCTTGCCTTTGTTCTGATTCTTACCAGAACCTTGCCATTGAGACTTATTTTTCTTAGGCTCTTTGCAGTCTCTAGCCCAGTGACCAGGTTGGCCACAGTTGTAACAGCCGTCTCCCTGTTTCAACTTTCCTTTCTTTTTCTGGGAGTTCCCTTTGGACTTCCCTTGAAACTTTCGTTTCCGGTTTGAGCTTTCCAGAATCTCTGCGATGTTAGCCATCGCCTGCACAGGAGGCCTCTTGTCAGAAACCCGGTTGTCTTCCTCAATTCTGAGTCGGACGACCAAGTCTTCTAGACTCATCTCCTTTCGCTTGTGCTTCAAGTAATTCTTGAAATCTCTCCAAGACGGCGGTAACTTCTCAATGATAGAAGCTACTTGGAAAGATTCACTCAAAGCCATGTCCTCAGCATGAACTTTATGAATTATTATCTGAAGCTCTTGGACTTGGCTTGTCACGGACTTAGAGTCCACCATTTTGAAGTCTAAGAACTTTGCAACCACGAACTTCTTCAATCTGGCGTCCTCAGTTCTGTACTTCCTGTCCAGTGCCTCCCAAAGGCTTTTGGCAGTCTTTACCTCTATATACACGCTGTAAAGCGAATCACTTAATCCACTGAGTAGGTAATTCCTGCAAAGGAAATCACCATTAATCCAGGCATCATATGCGAGGGTTGACTATCAGTTGACTCAGCTGGGACATAGGGAGCATCTTCCCTTAAGTACCTTGCCATGCTAAGGGTCGTGAGGTAAAACAGCATCTTTTGCTGCCACCTCTTGAAGTCAGCCCTGCTGAACTTCGTCGGCTTTTCAGCCTGCGCCGGTATAACCGGATTAGCCATTAGAGCAAATGGAAGGATCGGAGCCGAGCTAGAACCGGAACCAGGGCCCAACCCTGAACCAGAACCTAGCCCGGCACCCCCACTAGAGCCAATGCCAAAGCTGGAGGCAGGACCCAGCCCTGAATCGGAACCAAAACCAGAACCTCCACCGGAGCCAATACCGAGACCTTGGCTAGCACCCGGTACAAGACCGAAGTCAAGAGTAGTGCCATCAACATCTCCCATATTAGCCATTTGAACAAATGACAGCTTTTGAACAACAAAACAAAATTTAGCGTTAAGCTTGTTGGATCAAAACTTCACAAACGTATCAAAAAAGATAATAGAGGAGAAAAAAGATTATATCGAGGTGAGAGAGAACTCTCTATCCTTAACGCTAAATTGCCCCGCCTAGGTGGTACGGGTATATACAATAAACGTCCCAAGATACAACGATATACGTTCTAAAAATGAGACCACTTCGAATTTAGAACCACCAAACTTTAGGCAACTTAGAACTCTTGAGAGAGAGAATATATGAGAATGAGAGAAATTGTAAGCAATGGAATGCTTGGTGTATCTTTCCATTCAGCTAGAGGGGGCTTAATATAGCCTCCAAAATCAGAAAAAATTAAATAGGGGCATTGAATCACCTTCAATTCTGACTTGAAACAGCAGAACAGTTTCTGCTGCCAACGTTCGAACGTTGCACCCTCAACGTTCGAACTTGGGCTTGTAACAGAAAAATCCAACGGTCAGGACCAACGTTCGAACGTTGGATCTTCTAGAATGTCCATTCAGATTTGAATAAAAAAATGGCCAACAATTTTATTCAGGCCCAATTTTGGTTGATGGACCAAGAGGTTTATTTTGTGGAATTAATTTTCTCCAAAAAATTAATATATTGCAAGCCCTATCCTTGTCCAAAGCCCAAGACCCGGACCCGAGCCCGGTCCGGTCCGGGCGGGCGGGCGGAAGGCGGCGCGCGCGCGTGTGGTGGACCGGACCATGGCTAGGTCCTTCCCCCTCACAAAGCCCACAAAAATCTTATGACCCAAAGGGCCAACCCTTAATTTCAAGGCAATGGTTTATAAACCATCCCAAACTTTGATCCATATTCCATGTGGGATAACCCACTTCAAACACCCCACTTTAGCACTTAATTTCTCATTCTTTTTTAATCCGATTTTAGAAATTCAGAATGCTAAACTCATCTACTCGAAACGTAGATTAATATTATCCAACAATATTTCGTATCCCGAATACTTACGGTGTTCGAATTTCGTATGCAAAAGTCGTGTCTAACACACTTTTCATAACTAATATCCAACAAATTAAACCTAAAATTTCGATTCGATTTTCGATTCAGATCGAAATTTTGATTTTCGGGCGGTTTAGCCAATCCGTGAACACCCCTAGCGAGCAGGGTTTGGTTTTAACTTTTTATGGACCGCTAAAACCGCACCCGACCGCATGCAAAATATATATGTATATATATATAACGTTAATTTAATTAATCACCCCGTGTAATACCCCTCATTTCACAAATGATGTGTCACTTCTTACTTACTCAAATATATTTATACTTTATTATTGTAAGTATGCATTGATTAAGTATGGGATAAATTATCTTTTGATTTAAAATTTAAAAATAAAAATTAAATTAATTTTGAGACACGTTGCTATTGCAGATAGAAAGAAACTTATTGGTAGTTAGAAACTAATAAATAAACATTGGTCTCTAAGCATATGATAAATTCCATAAACGTTTATGTCATCCTTTAACTTCTTTTTTTTTTTTTGGTAGAAATGTCATTCTTTAAATTATCCAACAAATTTCATAAGTATTCTACTCATTATGAAATTGATTGTGCCGCTAATAATAAAATAAGTTTGTTCTTTTCTAAACATAATTTTTTTGAGTGACGTGTGATGCTAATTTTGAAGAAAATTGACAACAAATTAAGTTTTCTTAGTTTTTAGAAAGAGAACATGATATTTTTGTGACAATGGTACAATGAAATTTGTAGGTCTTAACATAAAGACTTAAAAGTTATGCTGTTATATTATATTTTTAATATCTCACAATTAATAATTTAATACTACAAATTTCCAATAAAATAAAGTTTGCTCGAAAAGCTTGCAATTTTAGAGACATGAATTAGTTTAATATTTTAGCATTTGTTATTTTAGAGAATAACAAACTTATGAGTTTAAAGTTATACATGTTATCAAAACATTTTGAATATAATCAAGTGTTTTTGTTAATTATTGTACAAGTTGGAGTTATTTTGTGATAATAATTTTTGAAGTCATATTTCACATACTTCAATTATATTTTACTGTGCAAAATCTATTAAATATAATTATCGATGGAAGTATAGTATATATAATATGAAATTTTAAATAATGCACATGTAATTTAACACTTGAAAAACAAATTAAGTAAAAAAAAAGAGAGAGAGAGTAGCAAACCGCAAAAATGGCCCGAACCCAAATGAACCGCGAAGTGTGGTTTCAATGTTTGTCGGGTCGATCTTGGGTTAAAGAATTCAAAATCGCAAAACATCAGGTCGGGTCGAAAAAATAGATTAACCCGCCCAACCCACACCACACCGCGTACACCCCTAGTTAACTCTCTACTAGTCAGAGGATTTTGTGATATTGGCCTCATTATCTTCAAAACAATTAAAGTATAAATTTCTTCTTAATTATTAGGTTTTTTATAAACGAGTTACATAAATATAATTAAAGGTCATATTTATTTTTGTTGTCAAAATTAACGAGCTAGGAGACGAGAACAAAGCATATGTGCGACTAATTTGTTGTTTTTTATACTATTTCTTGCTCATTCATATTATAATAGGAGATGTGGAGAAGAGTTATCTAGGATAGTGAAATGGCTATTAGATACCCGTAATAACAAATCCTACTAAAATAGCCTCATGAACCAACACAAGTCTAGTGTTAAACCAGTTCAAATGTTCTATTACATACACTCTTTTAAATTGCATTTGTATGCGTTGAATGGCAAAATGATCAAAAACACATAATAGAGCTGAGGTATAGGTATAATTCATTCCGGATGGAGCAAGAATATTCAATTTATATTTATAGGCTTCGGCGTATGTAGATTCGGCATTCTTCTCCATTATTTGTAAACAAGATACATATATAAAGGTTTTAATTAAGAAAAGCCATAAAGATGAAACAGCGCACATGCATGTGTGCTATGTTATTTTCTAATTCATATATAGTAATAGCGAGAGAAGAAATCTTCAGCAGCACTTGAAATTCAATCAGGCACTTATACGGAAAAATCCGTTTAAGACGAAATTTTGAACCAACCCGAGAAGCGAGGTAACCACAGTTCCGACAGATTGAAGAGCGGATGCAAGGACGCCATTAGTGGTGGAGAGCACGGGACATACAACATTGTTTAATGGAAGTTGAACAACGGCAACGCATGGTAGTGTGGGAAGTCCAAGAATAAGCCCTGTCAAAGCTCGAACAGTAATATTAAAAGTTCCATTGACATTAGTGGTGCCCTGGCCAACTGTGACATTAGAACCAAGAATGGTGCAATTCAAGCGAACAAGCGCTCCATTTACGCCTTGGCCGGGGCAGTTTCCGGTGGGCGTGCAACAAAGTCGGCCACTTACATTCAGGCCTCGCACAGTGAGGATTTGGCCGTTCGCTAATGGGTTTGAGGCCGCAAAGAGTGCAATGAGGAAAAGGGCAGGGGCATAATTATAAGCCATTTGGAGGGAATTCGAGGTTTATATACGTGGTATACTATATATATTATTACGTACTACTCTTGCAATTCACTGTTTTGTTGTGTTGAAATGTTGTGAAAGAATCCCTATTTATACTTGTTTTTTTCTTTGTATTGTTTCAGTTTCCTCCTCAATGTATGTAAGACTTTTTGAATATCTTCTTAGCAGTACTTATTGAATAGAGTTAGGGTGGGTTGCTCTAGATATAAATTATGGGCTTTATTTATGGTACATGTCAAATTGAGCATTTTTATTTTTGTTGAACATTGTTATATCTTGATATTCTAATACGCAAATTATGTCCGTTCCATTAAAAAGCATGCAACAAGCTCTATATTTAACTTACAAACTATAGAGTAACTCCCAAATAAGAGGATTCTGAAGTTTTATTTAGATTAAAGGATTTCTGAGTTACGAATCTGAAATATATAATATTGAATAAACTCAGTTTGTAAATAAATTTACGTTTTGATGAATTTCAACCTTTTTATTTCTCTAGAGTCACTTATGCTTTATGAGGTTCAAAATCCTTTCTTGGATCTAAATTCTTAGATCCAAAATGCAACCTAAAAATTTGATTTTGTAATTTCGCTAAATTATTATTTTCTTTCTCTTTAAAAACTTTGGTCGTCTTCTCATCTTCTCCTATTCTAATTATTCTCCCGTTCTAAGTCGGTGATTGGTTGGACACACTAATTCAAATTTTGTATCCCCATTGTGAATGTAACTAGAGAGTAATTTGTAGTACATCCATAATTCGGTTTCTTATCCCCCAACCCCACCGCAAACCACCACCACCACCACCAACCATTCAGTCATCAACTCTGCCAACCCACCCTTCATGAAAATCTTCATGTGGCATTTCTATTTAATTTTATTTATTGTTTTATTTTCTTCGTACAGAAATAGAGCATCCATCTCTTGAATAAGAATTTGCAGTATTATGCATAAGAGTTATTTCTCTAAAATTAGATGTTTTTTTGATTTTTTTTCAGTATTGTAACTTTTTATCAAATAAAATAACTCTTTTTATATGATGATTTAGTGCTTTAATTATTTTCAATTACATTACTAAACTTGTCTAACATTTTATAAGTCTCGGTATGGTATCATTTTCATTGAAATGTATGAAATAAAATTAAATAACCAATTTTATAAATTAAAAAACAGGCAACCTAAAAGTTTATTTACCTTGCTATAAATTAAAATAACCCTATACATATGAAGGATCAAAAATTACGTCCAAACTCCACATGCTACCAATGATTAATTTTCACAATACTATTATACAACAATACTTATATATTTTACATCTTAATATCAAACCTATTTTTGTTATTAAAGGACTACTATAAAAATGACCTTGTTTTCTCATTTTCTTCTACTTGTAAGTTTGTGCCACTACATTCTTAATTTGGAAAGTTAACTATAAATGGGCCAACTTCAACTTCATCAAATTGGCAAAGCCATAGTTGAATCTTACACTAAAGTACTTGTAGCCTACATAGATCTTGCCAAATTTTGGACAAATACAAGGCTATCACAAAGTACCCAAATATATCATTGTGGTGCGACTTTATAAGTCAAGGGAAGGATGTGCATTATGAGTCCTCTATTTCAAAATTTTGTTTTTATTTTGTAGAGTTAATTACACCAACTATCCTTTTTATTTAGTGTGATTACAACTCAATCCGCTAATTTTGGGCACATAACAGACATCCCCCTCTTATAATATATCCTACATAGTCACCCTCATTTGTCTAACGTTTGTTAGTTAAACATATCGGAAAGTGAGAAATGACAATTTTGTTAGTTTTTTGGACAATTGACGTAACGGAAAGAAAATAGTTGGCCAAGACAAAGGCAAAACAGGAAGTTTATAGAATTTTCTTGATGACGTCAGCAAATTTCGTTAGTTTTTTGGATGATTGTAAGGTTTATGTATAAGGAGTGGGTGTTTGTTATGTGCCCAAAATAAGCGGTTGGTTTGTAATTACACTAAATGAGGGTAGTTAGTGTAAATAACTATATTTTGTATTTCATTTCAAAACACCTAATCAGAGTATAAAATTCACTCCACATGTACATTTAAGGAGAAAATTTAAACACACATTGTGTATATGAGAAATGAAATACAGGATGAATTGAACTCATGGATGTGCTATTTAAGTTTGCAATAACCATTTATGCCCTATTATAACTAGGTGCCCAACTTGAAAAGAGCTTTGGATTGATCCTTCTCATATGATCGAATTGTGAAGGTAAAGTTTGGCCTATTTAATTACATGGTGGACTGCAAAGCCTTTTTTACTTTAAGTTAAGACAATGGTAAGTTATGATAACAAACCTTGTCACCTTTTGCTATGATATGATATGTACAAGCTCTCGTGTGGCAATCTTCGATGCGCGAACATAGCATACAAATTGGACAACCAACGCAAATACTAACCCCGTCTTCATGGTACCATCAGAGATCAAGTATAGTCAAAATCGACATAACCCTCAGGAGTCGAAGAGCACACAAGTATATAATATTTGTAATAAGATTCAAATATGCAAAACCAACAATAGCGATAATCAAGATTTAAGTAAGATATAAATACTCCAATTAAGCAACCTTTTGAAAATAATAATATTCAAGAAATAGCATAGACCAAAATAATAATATAGGAGGAAGAAGTAACTATTTAACACAAAAGTGAACCATACAAACTTCTATTATCCCTCTAAACAAAATTAGCATAAAAACATAATCCACAAGGTCAATCAATGCAAGAAGAAGAAGAAATCTTCTTCATAATCTCTTCATGATAACGTTCAAGAATAATTGAGAACATTCTGCAAAATTTCCCCTCTAAAATTTCAAACAGACGACTCCACGACGAACAAGCCTTCTACTGAGTATCAAACTTGGCAAAAACAAGATCGCTTCGTGAAGTGTTGTCTCTCCGCATCCCTTTCGCCATCAATAGCTCCTCTATCTCTAGGCTGTCGCACCGCCCGAAACCTTTGGGAAATTCTTGAACAACATTTTTTACAGCAAACAGTGTCACAACGATCGCTTCTTCGCCAAAAACTTCACACTTTGCGCAAAGGAAATTTATCTGTGTCGGATTACCTTACTACCATCTCTACAACATCACAAGAACTAGCAGCCATTGGAGATAAAATTCCCAAACTTTAACCCACGTCCCAGTCACTCTAAATTTTATACCCAGCCCACCAACAATAACCCACGACCAAATTACACTCAAAATGAACCCCAATGTCAGATTTGTTACATACTAGGATACACTGCTGCAAAATGCTATTTTAGGTACTGCGAGTCCCGAAATAGTCAATTTTACCCCCAATCTAACCCCAATAAACTTCACATCGCCTTTTCCACTATGAACCTCAATCCCACTCCCGACATTAACCAATTCACCTCAAGTAACACTTCTGAATGGCTACCCGATACTGGTGCAACTGCTCACATGACACCAAATGCGCAAATTGTTGAATCCGTGGCTCCGCATTCTGGTCCCAACAACTGCGTCGTCGGTAATGGTAATACTCAACCCACCACCTCTATTGGCAAATTAACACTCACCACACACCACAAACCTCTTTATTTAAACAACATTTTAATTGTTCCACAACTTAAAACCAATCTTTTATCTGTTGCCAAATTTGTGAGAGATAATTCATGTTTTTATGAATTTAACCCTTATGGTTATGTTGTGAGGACTTTCAAATGAAGATACCGCTTCTTGCGGGAAACATCCAGAATAACCTCTATTCTTTGAAGATTCCAACAAATTTTCACAATCATGTTGCTTACTCTGCTCAATCTATTTCTTCTGATATTTGGCATCAACGTTTAGGTCATCCATGTAATGCAACACTATCTAGTTTGTCTCAAGATTTAACTTTTACGCATTCAAAAATAAATCCTTGTACTTCTATAAGAAGTTACTTTCAAAGTAACTTCTATAGAAGTGATGGAAAAAAAAATTCAAAAGTCAATGATATGCACTTATTTGAAATGGGCTTTTTGAAGAAGTGATTTATTTCAAAATTCCATTTAAATTTCATTACCAAACAAGTATCATTTTTACAAATGGATATCCATCTCCAAACTTCATTTGAAAAGTATTTCCAAACGCATCCTAAGTAACCAAGCCCAAGTTCAGGCATAAGCGTCGTATGGAACGAATAAATAGCGGATGCATGCAGGTAATACGTTTTATTATTACTATTCTTGCAACTCACTTCATTGTTGTATAGAAATGTAAGCAAAGAGCCCCAATTTATACTTGTTTATTTTCATGTATTCTTGCATTATTCTCTTTTAATTATCATAAGACTTTTTTTAGTATCTTCTTAGCAGTACTTATTGAATAGGACTAGGGTGGGTTGCCCTAGATGTGGTCCTTATTTATTCAGTATTGTTATATAATGAATAACCTAATATAGAAATTCCGTCCCTTTCATTGAAAAACATTTCCTTGATAAGATCGCAACAAGCTCTTTGTTTAATTGCAAACTTTCGAGTACTTCCAAGTAAGAGGATTACAGAGTTGTATTTGGATTGAAGAATTTAATTCGTGGGTTATGAATTTAAAATATAGGGTTAAATGCATTAAAAAATTCCTATATTATATCGAAAATGCACAAAAAAAAATTGTGTTAACAAAATAACCTAATCACCCTCTGAGTTATTAAAAGAATCTGCGCGAAATCCAAATTCCATTAGAAATTAGTGGGTTTTTCATGTTTTTCACCTTTATACACATGCTCACTTGACATTGATACACCCTTCATACAATATACAAGGTAGATAATGTTATTTCACCCAAAACCCCATATATTTTCTTCTATTTTTTTAACAAAATTTGGATTTCGCTCAAACTTTTTAATAACATAGGTGATTAGGCTGTTTCGTTAATACAAGGTTTTTTTTTTTTACATTTTCGATATAACGTAGGGGGTTTTATGCATTTAATCATAAAATATATAATAATGAATTCACTAAATTTAAATAATTTTAAGTTTTGATGGATTTAATATATATATTACTCAAGTTCAAAAATTAAGTCATTTAAAAAAATTAGTTTCAAAATCCTTTATTCACATCTATATTCTTAGGCCCAGAATGCAAGTATGCAACCTTAAATTTAATTTCTGACTGTTGCGAAATAATTTTCTCCCTTATGACTGAAACTTTGGCAGTCACCCCATCACCACAGGTGCCACAACCTTTGCCTAACAAGTTGGATTGGGCACTGTATTTCAAGTTGTGTATCACCACCACTAGGGAGTTAGCGAGACGAAAATGTATAGTACATCCAAGGTCTTAAATTTGCCTCGAAATCTCAAAATTTCGATTGAAATTTCGGATTTCTAGGGATCTCAAAGTGGAATCTCACTTTCGATCCAATTTTACAAAATATCTTCTGAAATTTCGACCGAAATCCAAAAAATTTCGTAACTTAAAAATATTATTTGAACACATTTGTTATATATCCATTAAAATCTAAATTGAAACCCGAAATTTTTCGGAATTTAGAATAATATTTATTTTTCTATACATTTTAAAATTTTATTATTTAAAAATAATATTCAGGTTGGTCCACACCTATCAACCATTCACCCCAACCACACACATGATTTTTACTAAATTAACTTATGGTACACTTTTATGCTAATGAAGTTTTTATGAGATTTGATTTTTATTTTACTTTTAATTCATATTTATTTCATAATTTTTGTAACAGGATTTGATCATACCATTTAACAAGATTCATTATACATATATTATATTTGAAATATTATTAATGTGAAAGATGCATAAATATAATAATTAATTATTAGGGATAATAGCAGACACCCCCCCCCCCCAGTTATGGGGTGATGTGCACTTTGCCCCCCTACCTATTGAAATGTGCACTTTACCCCCTCACTTATCATAAAATGTGCACTTCACTCCCTCGGGTAGCTCGGACAGGGGCAAAGTGCTACAAAACACATAAGTCAGGGGGCAAAAGTCCAATTTTTATGATAAGTGAAGTGCCCGAATCTGCCCGAACTGCCTGAGGGGGTGCAGTGCACATTTTATGATAAGTGAGGGGGTAAAGCACACATTTCAAGGGGGGGGGGGCAAAGTGCATATCACCCCATAACTGAGGGGGGTGTCTACTATTATCCCTAATTATTATACTTAAATTACATATGGAATTATATAACGACAATCCAATGGCGGCACTGACGGTGGCGGTAAGGTGGAGGCAGTGATAGGAATCCACCGGTGCGCAAGCATGCAATCGAAAATTGAAAATGGAAAATCTGAGCAGAAATTGAAAATAAGAGCGATTCACAAATTTGGGTTTCTGGGAAATGAAAAGTAATTTTTATTTACATTAAAATTTATAAAAACTAAAAAGATCTTCCAACACGTGTGGATTGAACTTGACTTTTTATATAATTCACTATTAAAAGTGTTAGAAATCGAGAGCGTACCTAATGCGGAAGCGTTATATTGAACAAACTTGATTAGAATCACGTTGTCCCGAACTTCTTGAATAAACCACGAACACCGTTGAGAATTCGATTACTAGAACCGAAGACACAAATTCACGACTCAAGTATCTAAAGTATTTGGAGAGTTTATGATATATATATATATATATATTTGTATATGCTTCAAGATATTAAAATGATGAACAGTGGCTGCATTTATAGAATACACCCTTTCACCAAGAGTCGCAATCAATGGACATGTCTCTTGGGTGTTATTTCTTATATCTCCCACTCACCCATGACGGCATGACCATAGGTCCATATTAACATATACTCTCCCAAAAAAAAACTTATCATACCGATAAATGAGTCGTGCGACCAGCATCTACACTTATAATATCGGGAGCTCCAAACTAGAAACCTCTAACGGTCAGAATGGAGACATCAACCCTTGATGGAGATAATTTTGTATTGTGTAGTATTGTACCCCAAGCTCGTTAATCACCCTGATTAAATATATCTTAATCCCTCTATAAATTTATACTTAACCACTCTGTCAGTTTCACAAGTATTCACAGTTATATAATCCATTGATTAACATAACTGGCTAGCCGGTGAATGCAAGTGAAAGGCGTGAATCTAAGCTTGCCTTCCTTTTACCCTAATAACACTAGGATCTAAATTAGCTGCTTTCCCAATCATTTTCCTTTAGACCGCATCATCCATAGCCATAGATAACATGCTAGAGTAGCTAACACTAACTTTTCACTTTGTGCCACAGTTAAAAGTCACATAGGGTACTACTAAGATCAATGATCTTTAGGACTCACACAGTGAGGAAGCAGGGATCCATTCACTCACTTCCAATTAGGTCGCTGTGCACATGTAGTATGACATACATGCAACGGTGGAGACTCTTTATCATAAAGGGTGTATGTCTTTTATCTCTCTACACCATACAGGTCTTAATTAGCTCATTTTTTGTACGCCTAATTCGAGAATATATTACGCATGAATAATTCTAAAATAAATTCTCGCACCCGGCAACTTATAGGCTTCATAGATGGTGGGTAAACATCTATGTCAGCTCTTAAGATAAAATAAGCCTCATCTTGGTTTTCACCAAGGCGACATATCAATAGATTAACTACGTATCACTAAAAAGAATGCTTACGTAAAAAAATTTCTCATCTCTACTCGCTTTCTTAGCACTAGAGGCGATTGCTCGTGTGAGAGAGCCAATCTCCGCCTATTGACATACATATCAAATCAATGTACTAGTTTATTGCAACAAATTATGCCAAAAAAATTGATATATTATATATTATCCATGTATGATTACAAAATGATCCTTTCAAGAAATACAATCACACTCTACGGAGCCCTAAAGATCTTGCATGTGATAAATATGAATCTCTAGCTATTGGTTTAGTCATTGGGTCTGCTACCATATGACTAGTAGAAATGTGTTTCAAGATCACTTTTTTCTGTGCTATAATGTCTCGCATGAAATGGTATCTAATTTGAATATGTTTGGTTTTTCCATGATACTTAGGATCCTTGACATAAGAAAGCGCTGCCCTGCTATCACAATATATTGTTACTGGGATAGAAGCACGGACAATGACTTTTAAATGTTCTAGAAATCATCTTAACCAAACAGCTTCTTGCACTGCCGCGGAACAAGCTATGTATTCAGCCTCCATAGTTGACAAGGCAATACAGGATTGCTTTTTGCTACTCCAAGATATGGCACCATTATTAAGCAATGTTTTTAAACTCGGACCGGTCATCGAACTGGAAAATTTACTGGGTCACTGGATCACTAGTCCGATCGGTTGAACCGCTTTAAAAAAACCGGTTGACCCGTATATACATATATATATATATAGATGAAGATCTTTATATACATCAAAAATATAACACTAAGTCATGGAGAGAAATGAAAGCAATAATTTAATTAAATAGACAAATTAAATCCAATCACATAAAACTAAAATGAGTCGAGAATATCCAAGTCTAGCTACTTATTTAATAATATTTCAATAAGTCACATAATTTGTGCCAAGTAAAAGAAAATAAGAAATCAAAATATTTAAAATTGCTATAATTTAAGACAACCATGACAAAAATCTCAATTGTTCCAATCCTCATCCTCATCCTCAATGTCGTCATCACCAATTCCATCAATTCTAGTTCGACAACCAAATTGTTCAAGATCAACATCTCTAATATTTACATCATCATTTTCCTCATCTAAAATAAAAAAATATATCAATATTAGAAAAGAAATGATATAAATAGATATTTTAAAAGAGAAAAACAATAATTTAATTTTTAACTAACCTATAAATGGGTGTGAGCTTGACTCTTCACTATTTCTTGGTAATTCTTCCTCGAGCATATCTTCCAATTCGTCATTATCAAGTTCACCTTCAGGTTCTTTTTCCACTATCCAAAACTCCGTGCTGTCAATGCATTCATAATCAACAGGATCATAGGGTCTCTTGCTTAACTTAACCCTAAACAATCACGATCATAAACATAAAGTAAAACCAAAATAAAAAAATACACTAGTACAGAAAAGGCCTGTTACAGCGGTTTTTTTTTTGCCAATTACAGCGGCTTTTAACCGCTGTAATAGGTACCGCTGTAATTGGTTCAGGCCAATTACAGCGGTTAAAAACCGCTGTAATAGATACCTATTACAGCGGTTATTTTTATAACCGCTGTAATAGGTATACCCTATTACAGCGGTTATACAAATAACCGCTATAAAAAAAAAAAAAAATTTTAAGGGGCCTATTACAGCGGTTTAGGAAAAAACCGCTGTAATAGTGTAGCCTATTACAGCGGTTGTTTCCAAAACCGCTGTAATAGTGCCCTGAAATTAAAAAAAAAAAAAAAATTGACCGTGTCGGAATGACACGAAATTCGCACGGTCATAGCGAAACAGCATTCCGAACAAAACGCAAGACAATGTCTTGCGATCTCTTGATTTTAGCCATCCGAGATCGTTTAAGGCCTCAAATACGCATTTTATTATAAAAATACGTATTTTTGTAATAACACGCGTATTTGAGGCCTTAAACGATCTCGGATGGCTAAAATCACGAGAGCACAAGGCAATGCGTTTCGTTTGGAATGCCGTTTCGCTATGACCGTGCGAATTTCGTGTCATTCCGACACGGTCAAATTATAAACGAAAAATATTTTCGTAAATACACAAATATACATACACATACACAAATATACATATACACCCACATATACACAAAATAAATATACTCACACATACACAAATATACATACACCCATATATATAGGTGGTGTCGGCGGCGTTGATGGAGGTGGTAGTGTCGACGACGTTAGTGAGAGAGAAAGAGAGAGGAGGGAGAGAGGAGGGAGAGAGGAGAGAGAGTGAGAGATAAAGAGGAAATGAAGAAGATGAAATTTGAAATTTTAAATGAAGAAGAGAAAGAGGAGTGAGAGATATAAAGAGGATTTTTATTTCCGGTCAAAGCCTATTATAGCGGTTCTTTGAATAACCGCTGTAATAGGTCCGGAAAGTTTTGGGCGGGAAAAATGGGGGGGAATTTTTTTTAAATATTTTGACCTATTACAGCGGTTCTTCAAAGAACCGCTGTAATAGGTCTTTGATTTTATTTTTTTAGGTCCGAAAAATTTTGGGCGGGAAAATTGGGGGGGAATTTTTTTTAAATTTTTTGACCTGTTACAGCGGTTCGGTAGAGAACCGCTGTAACAGGGAACCGGTTACAGCGGTTCGCTATTGAACCGCTGTAACGGGTTCCCTGTTACAGCGGTTCGCTACCGAACCGCTGTAACAGGTCAAAAAATTTAAAACAAAATTCCCCCCCAATATTCCCGCCCAAAATTTTTCGGAGTAAAAAAAAAAACTTTTTATAGCGGTTCGGAACCGAACCACTATAACTGGGCTAAAAAGTTTTTTTTTTTACTCCGAAAAATTTTGGGCGGGAAAATTTGGGGGGAATTTTTTTAAATTTTTTTTTTTTTTTTTGGAAAATATACCTATTACAGCGGTTCTGAAAAGAACCGCTGTAATAGGTCGGATGCTATTACAGCGGTTCTGAAAAGAACCGCTGTAATATCCCTATTACAGCAGTTCTTTTCAGAACTGCGGTAATAGCATCCGACCTATTACAGCGGTTCTGAAAAGAACCGCTGTAATAGGTATATTTTCAAAAAAAAAAAAAAATTTAAAATTTTTTTTTACTATTACAGCGGTTCACATAAGAACCGCTGTAAAAGGTTCCTCCGTTCAGCGGTTTTCAAAAAACCGCTGTAATAGGTGCGCTGTAATAGACCATTTTTGTAGTAGTGATACTGGCATTAATAAAAAGAAGTTTTCGGCACTGAAACTAAATATTGTTATACCTGTTCTACAACCGTAAATTATAATGCACGTAGACCAAATCATTTAATCTTTGGTGCTCCAACCTATTTCTCTTCTTAGTATGAATGCGCTAAAAAACACTCCAGTTGCGCTCACATCCAGAAGAAGAGGCTGTTTGACTTAATATTCTAATGGCTAGCTTCTGTAAGTTTGGAGCATCAGTACCAAACATTCTCCACCATTCATCTAGCAAAATAATATAATTTAGTTATAAAGTGAGAAAAGAAGATGTGAAAAATATATATATATATATATCATAAAATAAAATAAAGCTATTAAGAATTACCAGGACGCATTGATCTTGCAATGGTCAAAGCAGTTGGTCTTGCAAAGCTCTTTTGTCTATCCCTAAAGAGGGAGATTTCTTCATATATTTTTGAATTTCCACTCTCAACCTTGTTGTCTATAATATCTAACAATCCACTAAAAATCTCTGGATTTTGACAAAATGATTCTTTATCATATTGAAAAGCTGGATTCAGAAAATATGCTGCAGCGTGTAAACTTTTACGCAACATCCTATCCCACCTTGCATCAATAATGTTAACATATGGATGATATAAACTCTGTCTGTTTCTAAATAACTCTTTGATACCATTTCTCACCCTATACATACCTTCATAAACATAACCCATGGCTGGCTTCTCATCAGAATCACAAATACGAAGTAAACGTAAAAGTGGAGCTCCAATTCTCACAATAATAATACTGTTATTCCAAAACCTTTCATCTAACACAATTTGCTTAACTACTTTTACTTTATCTTTCTTCAAAAAAATTTTGAACTCTTGAGATGTTACCATAGCCTGCAAATCCTCTTTATGGTCACTTAAGCTTTTCAGTGCAATAAAAGTAGTGGCAAAACGAGTATCTCCAGGGCGGATAATTTCCTTCCATCCTGCTCTTTTCCTCAACCAATTGAGAGGCCATTTTTTATTATAGACAAAACATGTAACTCTAGATGCAAGTATAGCCAAATCACTAACATTAGGCATTTCACCAATGTCTTTCATAATCAGGTTAATGCAATGAGCAGCACAAGGTGACCAGGTAATGGTTGAATATCTATCACAAAGCAAATGTCCTGCTGCCTTATAATTACTTGCATTGTCTGTGACCAAATGAACCACATTACTCACACCAACCATTTCCACTATATCAACAAATAAGTTACACAAATTTTCAGCATTTGCCTCTATTCCAGAAGTATCAACAGACTTAATAAATGATATTCCAGTGGGACAATAAACCAAAAAATTAATCAATGGCCTCTGTCTAGTATCTCTCCATCCATCACCCATTATGGTACAACCAGTTTCTATCCACTTACTTCTAAAAGAGTCAACAATCAGCTCAACTTGTTTTTTAGCATCTCTTAGAAAGAGTAACTCGCAAAGCATGATAACTAGGACCAATATATCCATGACCCATAGATGCAACTTTACTCATGGTAGTTTGAAAAAAAGGAGAATTGCAAGCGTTCAAAGGTATACAAGCATCATAAAACCATAAAGCAAGTGACATATCAGTGTCATGCCATTTTCCTTTGCTTTGTAAAACAGCCTTAATAGTAGGTTGAGAGGGATCAAGATTACCACTTTTAAAGTAAGCCTCCAGCCCAGTTGCACCTTTTCTCTTCTTTGATGATGTAGGTTGCACATTATTGTGACCTCCCCTTTGAGTTGGTCGAGGGGTAATCTCTTGAATGTCATCATCAACATTAATATCATCCATATTTGGACCTAGTTGATCATCACTATCTAGAGCTTCTCTTTTTTCTTTGGCTCTTTCACTATTCTCCTTCAAAGAACCTTGGATCATAAATTGAACCTCAGGAGGTACTTTCTTGCATGGGATAACATTCCCTCTTGTTCCAGCAAGATGTTGTTTCATACGGTTAATACCCCCACCTCGAAAAGATGTATGGCAAAACCCACAAGTCAATGTCTTCTTTCCCTCAGCGTTTGTTGCCTCTGAGACATAATTCCACGCTACATCTTTCTCTTGTCGTGGATTACTCCCTGATGATACTTCTTGTCCGCCAATCAATGTGGATGGAGAGCGTGTAGCATCCATTAAGCTGCGAAAGACAAAAGTAAATGATTAATTATATAAAAAGTGTGACATTAAATATAATATTATTTTTATTAATAATAATCATAATAAGTGATGAAATATTATCAAATTAAGATGATAAAAAAAACACTTTAATATACACAAAGTTTGTACGAATAGAAAAGTCCCATGTTTTAAACATATTACACATCTTTTCTACAATATACAAAAGAACTCTAGTCAAAGATTTATACAAAAGTTATAGAGTTTGACAACTTGACTTTTGGCTTTGGAATGATCAAATAAGTAAATGATAAAAACAATAAAAAAAAAAGTAAAATTTGTAAGATGACAATATGTGTGTAAGGACGCTGCAGTGCACATGCCTTTGTTTAAAGTGATTGATGGGTCACCCACTTTAAATACAATATGACAAAAGCCACCAACTTTAACCATCAACTTTTATTCTTTAGATATAAAATATTGACAATTATGTATGTCTGTTAGAAATATAGACAAAAGAAAGAGAAATTTTCACTCTTCAGTTCTATTCACGGCTAATCGAATTCCAGAGGAGAGAGAAAGAGAGAAAATACCTTGGTTTTTAAATACAAAGTTCTTTGTTTTGAGGTTTGATTGCAGTAGGCAGAGTCTTGAATTCTCGGAAGAGACCAGAAGAATTTCGGAGATATTTTGAATCTTGAAGTCTTGAAGATGGTAAGTGGCTGGTACTGGTAAGGATTAAGAATTAAGAAAACCCTTAAATTTAAGTCCCTTTCTTCTTTTGGACTTCTTTGGCTTGCAAATATGGAAAAAAGAAAAGAAAATGCCAAAAAGAGGAGACCAAGTTCAGACCGGTTCGCCGAGCCACCGGTTCGCCGGTTCCAGTCTGGTTCGTCCGGTTCTAGTCCGGTTCGAAGTGGGTCCGTGGCCACCCGCTCTATGTCCCTGCCCGGACTGGCCTTATGACCGGTTCCCGGTTAAACCGGCTGGACCGGCCGGTCCGGTCCGGGTTTAAAAACCATGTTATTAAGTAGAAAAACATATCCTGATGTTGATTTGCGTTCATCCAAGTCTCCTTCCCAATCAGCATCACTATAACCGATTAAGCGCAAATCTTGTCCTTGATAACATAGCACGTAATCTGTCGTTCCTTTAAGATACCTGAATATCCTCTTGACTGCTTTCCAATGTACAAGTCCGGGGTTGGCTTGAAAATGACTAACAAGACCAACTGTATAACAAATGTCCGGTCTTGTACACATCATTGCATACATCAAGCTACCAATTGCACTTGAATAAGGAACTCTAGACATTTTATCTTTTGCATCTGGAGTTTGTGGACCCATTTGAGAATTAAGGCTCAAATTCTTTTCGACAGGAGTATCTATGGGTTTGCAGTCATGCATTCGATATCTTTCAAGCATTTTCTTGATATAAGTCTCTTGAGATAAACCAAGAAGTCTTTTTGATCGATCTCTAATGATCTTGACACCTAATACATAACTGGCTTCACCCATGTCTTTCATTTCAAAATTTGAAGACAACCACTTCTTAGTGGCTTCTATTAACTCCGTATTATTTCTGGCCAATAAAATGTCATCAACATATAACTACAAGATCACAAACTTACTTTTGGATTGTTTAACATAAACACCATGATCTTCGTTCATCATTGTAAGTCCATCGGCTATCATAGCTTGATGAAATTTGAGATTCCATTGCCTGGATGCTTGCTTCAAGCCATAAATAGATCTTTTGAGCTTGCAAACTTTGCTCTCTTGACCTTTGTTTATGAATCCTTCAGGTTGATCCATGTAAATATCTTCATCCAGCTGTCCATTGAGGAAAGCCGTTTTCACATCCATTTGGTAAAGTTCAAGATCCATATGTGCGACAATGGCAAGAATAAGGCGAATCGAAGAGAATCTAACAACTGGTGAGAATGTTTCTTCATAGTCGATTTCCACTTTTTGAGTGTAGCCTTTTGCCACTAAACGAGCCTTATATCTTTCGATAGATCCATCAGACTTTCTTTTAATCTTAAGAACCCATTTATTTTCTATCGTCTTATGATCAGGTGGAAGATCAACCAAGTCCCAAACTTGATTTGATTCCATGGATTCTATTTCTTCTTGCATTGCTTTCATCCATTCTTTTGCAGCTAAAGAATTGATAGCTTCATGTACAGTTCTTGGCTCTTCACCATCTTCTGGAGCTATCATGAAAGCTTCCCTTTCAATATCAAAATGACGACGAGGAATTCTTCCACGACTACTCTTTCGAAGTTGTGGTTCTTCGAGATTTTCCTCTATTCGAGTGGTTTAGACACATCATCGCTCCCACTAGTTTGAGATGGATAAGAAAACTTATCATATCCTTCGATAACTCGATTTGATGTGTCAATTTCAGGATCTTTCAATTCATAAAATTGAAAATCCTTAGAAACCTCTCCTTTTCTAGGAAAATCTTCTTCCAAGAAAGTAGCATCTCGTGACTCAATTGCTGTTACACTCCCATCAGCTTGTTCACCAATGAAAACATGTCCTTTGGAATGTTCAGGATATCTTATAAAGATATACTTTTTCCCACTAGGACTTAACTTTCCATACATTCGAGAAGGTGAATGAATGTAAGCTGCTGAACCCCATGGACGTAAATTACTTAAATCGGGTTTTCTACTAGTCCATAGTTCATAAGGAGTAGATGACACCGATTTAGAAGGCACACGGTTTAGGATGTAGGCTGCAGTAAGTAGAGCATCTCCCCAAAATGAAATAGGAAGATTAGCTTGCGCCATCATCAATCCAACCATATCTAAAAGGGTTCTATTCCTTCTCTCGGCAACACCATTTTTTTGCGGAGTACCAGGAATAGTAAGCTGTCTAGCTATTCCCTTTTCATCACATAATTCTTTAAATTTATCAGATAGATATTCATGGCCTTGGTCAGTCCTAAGCGACTTGATATTTTTCTCTAATTGATTTTCAACCAATTTCATATAACGTCTAAAACAATCTAATGCTTCAGACTTATGAGAGATTAAATTATACATGACCATAGCGCGTAAAATCATCTATAAATGTGATGAAGTATGAAGCACCATGTCTTGCCTTCACATTCATTGGGCCACAAATATCTGAATGGATAAGTTGCAGAGGCATTATAGCTCTAATGCCTTTGCCAAATGGTTTTCTAATAGTTTTTCCAGCTAGACAATGTTCACATGTAGGTAAGTTGACTTTCGAAATAGGACCAAGAAGGCCTTCTTTAGCAAGTCTATGCATTCTTTCTTGACCTATATGTCTAAGTCTAGCATGCCATTTCATACAATCATCACACGTGCTATCTCTTGAAGATGTAGCATATGAAAAACTATTATTATTCTCATTAGATAAAGGTACAGTATCTAATACAATAAAACCATCTGACAAATATCCAGATCCATAGTATATAGTTCCTAAGTACAACTTGACATAACTATCAGCAAATTCTAATCTAAAACCTAACTTAAGAAGCGCTAAAACAGAGACAAGACTTCGTCTAACGTCAGGAGCATACAATACATCATGGAGATATAATACGCGTCCACCACGCAATATTACTTTGCAAGTTCCAATTCCTAGAACATCAGTACTTGAGTTATTCCCCATATATATACGTCTGCTTCCAGCTGGAATTCGACGAAAGTCTACATATGTTGTTCGATCCCTCGCTATGTGGTCTGTTGCTGCTGAGTCTACAGTCCAAATAGGAAGAGTTTTAGCCAACATCAAACAACTACTAACAAATAATTGAGGAGAACGACACAATGTAAAATGTACCTTTGCCTCAGTGCATTCACGAGCAAAGTGTCCCAGTTGGCCACAGTTGTAACAATCCATTTTAGACTTGTTTCTTTTATTCTTGCCTCTGCGCTTCCTTCTGTAGAGCTTATTCTTCTTAGCCTTCTTAAAGGATGACTCCATCTCATTATCTCTGTCTCTTTTGCGTTTAAACCCAGACTTCTTATTTAAGTCGGAGTTTATCATATATGCCTCTTCAGAGGGCTTATCCGCAATTAGGCGATCCTTCTCAAGTTGAACATGGCGAGAAACATCATCAAACGTTTTGATATTATCATTATGAGTAAGATTAACTCGCAGATGTTCCCAGGAGTGAGGTAAAGAACGGATAACAGCTTGTACTTGTTGTTCGTCTGTTAGTTCATGACCTGTTGCCCTTAACTCGCTTATCATATTTGACATTGTTGTAAGATGTTGCATCATTGAATGATATGGCGCTTCTTATAACTGTCAAATTTCATAGTAAGTTGGCGCAATCTTGTTGTGGATGTTCCACCAAATTGAACTTTGACGGCATCCCAAATTTTCTTAGCCGTTTTGAACTTTTCAAATCGCATCATGAGATCGTTTCTCATGCTATTTAGCAATAACAGACGAGCCAGACGATCTTTACGCTTCCAACTTTGGTAAGCCTTAAGATCTCTCTTATGATATTCAGTCCCTCCTTGTTCAGGTTCAGACAATTGCTGACTTATGATTTCCAATAAGTCCTGATCTTCAAGAAGATACTGAATTTTACGATGTCACACATCATAATTCTGATCATTCAACTTATCTCCTTGGTTGAGATCAGCGATTATGCTCTTTGTTTCAGCCATTTGATATTCTAATGCGAAAAAATAAAATGACATAATAGCACATAATCATTAACTAGCACAACAAAATAAATTTGTCGCAACATCAAGACTTAAATAATAACAATTAAATATATCACAAGATCGAAAGAAATATAATATACTCAATCATCTCTTGTCAATATAATAATACATTATCATTTAATTCTTATATGCGAAAATTTTAGGAAATAGACGAGAAATATCAAAATCTAACCAATCTATGTCCTCCCACTCATAATATCAGTTTTGAACATGCTAACTTATCATTCTCTAAACAGAATCTAACATAAAACAATTATGTAAGGCTAATCCAACAAATTCGTCAAGTATCTAAAGTATTTGGAGAGTTTATGATATATATATATATATATATATATATTTGTATATGTTTCAAGTTATTAAAATGATGAACAGTGACTGTATTTATAGAGGAAAATACACCCTTTCACCAAAAGTCGCAACCAATGGACATGTCTCTTGGGTGTTATTTCTAATAAAAAGTATGAAATAGTGCTTCTGCAACGGCTGTGAGCAGCAATTTTGGACGTGAATTAGGAATTAGAAATAGAGCTTCTACAATGGCTCCTGAGGAGCCTTTGACTTGTATTGTTAATAATCCGCAACGACTCCTAAGGAGCCGTTGACTTATGTTAATCATCCACAACGGCTTATAAAGCTGTTCATATTAACTCTTTCAACATCGGCTAAACAGCCAATGTGGATAATGTGGTGAATATTTATTTTTCTTGCAGTGATATTAAAGTTATCAAAAGTTTAATTGTAAATTTTTAAACATTTCTATAAATTTTCATGATTTTTTTAAAATCGAAATTAAAATTTTGAATATCCTTGAAATTTCTATTGAAATTTTCGTAAAATTATTACCTTGATATCTACACCGAAATCGAAATTTAAGACCTTGAGTACATCCATGATTCGGTTTCTTATCGACCCCCCTATTGTCGCTGCCCCGCTGCCCTAAGCCGCCATCACCATCCACCTGTTCAGTCACCAACACTGCCATCCCATCATTCATAGAAAAACTTTTTTTAGACGTGTCATTTGTTTATTGTATTGTTTTTTTTTCTCGAAAGAGAGCATTGATCTCTTGAATAAGTATTTGTGGCATTTTTCATAAGAGTTATTCTATTAGGATTAGATATTTCTTGGTGACATCCCATCAGGGTCTTTCAGTTCGTCCATCATCCACCACGCAACTTATTGTGTACGGGTTGCCCCGACACTCATCGTTCGACTTAGGGTTACTTATCTTTTTTGGCGACAATCTCATCTCTTGGTTTTCCACACGTCAGCATGTTGTTTCTCGCTCTAGTGTCGAGGCTGAGTATCGCAGCGTGGCCAATGCTGCCATTGAAGCTTCTTGATTTCAAAATCTTCTTCTTGAGCTTCATTGTCCCCTTTTAAAAGACACTATATATAGTCTATTGTGACAATTTTTGTTTTGTCTATTTTTGCTCCAACCTCATACAGCACCAACGCACTAAACATGTAGAATTAGATTTACACTTCGTACTTGAACGAGTTGCTTTTGGTGATGTTCGTGTGCTACATCTGCCTTCCTCACACCAGTTTTTGATATATTAACCAAAGGATTGCCATCGTCTATGTTTCGTAAGTTTCACTCCAGTCTCAACGTTCGCGAACCTACCTTTTCGATTGCGGTGGAGTGTTAAAGTTTATATTATGTTATATTAGAGAAAACCCCATAGGGAACTTGTATTACTGAGTAATATATTTATAGAGATACATGTACTTGGTAAACAAAAAACCCTAACTATAAATAAGAAAAAGATAAATACAAGAAAACATAAAGAAACATAAATTAACATAAATACTAGAAAGATATGGAAAGATATTATATTATCTAACACTCTCCCGCAGTCGAAACGTGAGAGTCTTGTACGTTGAAATTGGACCATAGAAATCCGATCATAGAAAATTTGAGAAGAAGTCGGCGACAAAGATAAAAGGTGGCGCGGCGGCGGCTCCAAGTCCTTATTTTCCAAGGATGAGCGACGGCAACTAACAAAACTAAAGGCCGCGGTTAAGCACGGTGACCTGCGGCCAAAGAGAGAAGGCAGCGGCATAAAATAAAAAGGCGGTGGCTCCAAGTCCTCGTTTTCCAAGGATGAGCAGTGGCAACTAACAAAACTAAAGGCGACGGCGGTCAAATGTAGTGCGCCGGCGGCTAAGCGCCACGTCCCGCGGCCATAGGAAAAGAAAAGGAAGAGAAAATGAGATAAGGGTTCTTGTTATTTATTTGCCTTTTTTATGATTCTCTTGCAATCTCTATATAAACTCTTTATGCTTAGTATAATACTCAAGGGGAATTATCCCTCAACACACACGCTGCCCTTGCTTAATTTTCAACATATGATTACGACATTACTTTAATATTTTACATCTTAATAAAAAATTAATCAAGCCTATTTTTTTTTTATTAAAGGACTACTATGTAAAATTGACCTTGTTTTCTCATTTTCTTCTGCTTGTAATTAAGTCTGCGCCATTACATTCTTGATTTGGAAACTTAAACCATTTTATTGTACAAAGTGCTTGAAAAGCATATGGAAATTCTAGCCTGAAATTAAGGATAGTAGGATTTTTTCCAAACACTTGATGAGTGAATTACGCTAGATATGAAATGCATGTAATTGCTATAGGGATTGATATTCCCACTCCCTTTTTTGATAATCACACTCCTTTTAATTAGTTTTACATCTTCACTGTTCACCAAAATACCCTTCCTTTATATTAGACATTATTTGACATAATTTATTAATTTATTCTAGAAGAAAAGTGTGATGAAATACGAAAAAGTTATTTACTACTTTGTAAATAATAATAATAATAATAATAATAATAATAATAATAATAATAACTATTAAGAGATTATTTACATCTCCTATTTTTTTTGAAAACTAAAATAACCTTGTATGAGGATTGTGATTAATAAATAAATAAGTTGATTGTGTTCATAATTAACTTAACCTTGAATTTTGAAAAATATTAATGTTGTTCATACATTACTATAGTATAAATCATTTATCTTGTTCATTGAAAATATTCATAAATTATTTTGTCTCAATTTTTTTTAATTGAATATTATTTTAAAAAAATTTGAAATCATCGAGATATATATGTATTTACAAAGTAGCAAGTAACTTTTTCGTATTTTGCCACACATTTTCTCTAGAGTAAATAAGTTATGTCAAATAATGTCTAACAAATGAAAAGGTATTTTGGTGAAAAGTGAGGATATAAAATAAAAAGGAGTGTGATTATCAAAAAAAGGAGTGCTAATATCAATCCCCAATTGATATACACTACATTGAGATTTTATTTTTATTTTTTTGGCATTCTTATTGTGGGGAAAAAATATGTCAGGTCTTACACACTTTCCCTCCAATTAGAAAAGGGTTTATAACATATAACCCCCTTGTGTTAGTTCAAAATCCCTAAAAACCCTCCTGTGTTAAATCAATATGCAAAAACACCCCTCTGTTAATGTAAACCACGCGAAAACCCCTTTTTCCGTCAGAAAATTGATCAAAGTGTAGCCCTTAAACCATCCCTATACCTTTGCCATGTCCGTGGGGTTGAAATTCACTACAAAACAAAAGTATAGGGATGCTTTAAAGGATGCATTTTCAATTTCCTAAAGAAAAAGTGGTTTTCACATGGTTTACAATAACAGACAGGTGTTTTTGCATATTGATTAAACACAGGGGTTTTTTTAGCGATTTCAAACTAACACAGGGGGATAATTTGCAATAAACCCAATAGAAAATAATCACGAAAATATGATAACACATAGTGACATAGGCACATCCCTGTATACATGATAAAAGTGATCGTCAATCATTTTTCCCAAAAAGTTGAAATTATACTATGCATCACATTCACCTAACATATTAAAATTCAAAATAACAAAAGTAAAAGAAACTTCATTGCAAGTTACATTGACTCAAAATACAATTGAATTTAGATTTTGGGTTCTTCGGCTCCGATAGTATTTGGGATTGGGAAGAAGAACACTTGCAAAATATCATTTCATTTCATTTCGTTTCCTGGAGCATCGAAAGTGGATCGAACCGCAAAGATGGATGCATGGCGTTCGTTAAATTTTAAATTTTAACAATAGGAAAATAGTCTGCCCACATGATAAGTAATGCATGACCATAGTAACTGATCTCATAATTAAAGACACTACTTTTGTCATAATTAGGATGGCGGCATTACAAAAAGTTGCAGTGAATTTGAATTCAAATCAGAATCTTGGTTTAATATTTGGGAAAACGATAGAATTGAAGACTAATAAATTATTAAAATTTCAAAGATGGATGTTAATGTTAGATTGTTGAATGGAATTTGCAGCAAGGCATTCAAAAAAAAATTATGTCACTTTCACCCATTCATATTCTTGTGAACCATTTAATATTCATATTAATAATATACATTGAACAAGCTTGCTTAATATTTATTTTAAATTGATGCATGGTGGTAACATTAATTTTAAATTCATGCATGATAACATTAATATATGTTTTTTTTAATGAGGATAATATTAGGTTATTAATATAGAGTTATTTTGGTCTTAACAAAAAAGTTAAGAAATATAAATAATCTCCTAACAGTCATACTTTTAGAATAGTTAAATTAAAGATTAAAGATGGTGGGTTGCAAAATCTCTTTCTACTTTTTCTTCTTTTTTATAAGAGAGAGTAGCAATAGCGATAACATATTGCCTTCCATTGCGATATGTTCAAACACTCGTGTAGCCAGTTCGTGAACATAGCGGACAAATTGGACAATCAACGCAAGTACTAACCCATCAACATGGAACCATCAGAGATCAAGTATATATAGTTGAAATTGACTGTAGTCCTATCACAAGTCAAACAGCATACAAATAACAAATATTTGTGATAGGACTCAAATATGTTACAATGGGCTGCAAAGATAAAGGACCTAACGAGGTCAAATCCAATTATGCAAATTGGTGGTTTGCAATAGTTAATCTCTAGAATAGAAACTAGAACTTAAATCCCCTACTAGTCAACAGGCCAAATCCAATTATGCAAGTTGGTGTTTTGCAATAAATAATCTTTTCTCCCCTACTAGTCAGAGAATTTTCTGATATTGGCCTCATTATCTACAAAATAATTAGAGTATGAATTTCGTATACATTTTTAATAAACGAGGTACATAAATATAAATAAACTCACGTTTGTTTTTGTTGCCAAAATAACAAGCTAACAGGGACGAAGCGGGGGCCTGGTGGGGCACTCGCCCCCCTCAACTTTAAAAAAATTAATTTTTCACCCTACAAAATTACAAAAAACTCCCCAACTTATGGCCAAATATAGCTCCTCCCTCATCTTTGGCTAATTACATCCACCTCCCTAAAAAGAGGGATGTCCAATGTAAACTAATGGAAAGTGTTGAAATGCATTTTTTGCCCTTAAGTAAATAGCAAAACAAAAAAACCTAGAATTTTCAAAAGACAGTTTTACCCATCTATTATTGTTCGTCGTCTTCCCCAAGATGATAATCAGTATAATTTTTTTTTTATGGGGTGGTCGGGCTTTGCCGGTGTGAGGTTGGCTGAGCGGCGGTCGGCTTGGCGAGCTGTAGGGGTGTTCATCGGTCGGTTTTTGAACTGAACAGAACCAATATTTCGGTTAACTGAAATTTTAATTTTTTGAAATTTTTGAAATTTCGATTTTTCAGAATTTCAAACCGAAAATCGAACGGAAAAAGTTCGGTTCAGTTTGGTTAAAAACCAAATTTTTTCGGTTCGGTCGATCCAAATTTCTGCAAAAATAAAAATAAAAATTTTGCATCTTTTTTATGCTTATTTTTTCCTGATATCAAAACCCCAACAATCCATTACGAAATACCAAAAGTCAATAAAATTCATTACTTTATTTACACTTATCACAAGTTCACAACATCAAAACCCATTCAAAAGTACTATACAAACTCATATGCAAAGGATTAAGGAAATGGACAAAAAACTTTACCTATTGCGAAGAAAATTGAAGTTGGCGGTGGTGAAGGACTGACGACGCGTCGGCATCTGGCGGTGGAACTCTAGAAGAGTTCAAGAGAAGAAGGTGAGAAGTGCGATTTGCGCATTGCACAGCTGAAGGGGGTCGGTCGTTTTGGTGGAAGGGATCCATTTGCACAGGTGTGAAGTTAAAAGGACGGTTATGTTTTGAGGGTGAAAAGACCGAAATAGCCCCTTTAATATTTGGCCAAAAGACTTAAATAACCCTTGTTAAAGAATACTTCCCCTTTATTTACTAAGAAAAAGAAAAATAAATGTGTGTAATTACTATTTCACCCTTCCTTTTATAAAATTCAGAACAGGATGAATAGGAGCCGGTTCCTTAGTTTAACGCCCCATCATCGAGAGAGATGGACTGAAAGAAGAAGAAGAAGAGGGATTTATTTAGTTTGATTTTGTTTCGCCCAGGCTCAGAAGAAGAAGAGAGATTTATTTAGTTTGATTTTGTTTCGCCCAGGCTAGTCGTCAATTTCCCGAAGGTGATTTATAGTTTTGAAGCATATTTCATGCTTTATGTATCCAGTATTTTATTTTATTTTTATTTTTTTGTATTAATCAGGCATTGTCAGTATGGCCCGTCGTCTAGATTTTGGAATGGTCCCTCACGACTCCGAGGATCATCTTCATCTAATCCCCCTGTAAGTCAAGTAAACCCTAATATTTATATATAAGTATTTATATTTTTTTTGAAATGTGAATTACATAGACGAAATTTGATTAGATAGACTTATTTTATTTTAACTAGTTTATTAAAATGAAAATATTCCTGATTTTGTGGCATAAATAGTGATTTTAAGTAAGTATAATGGCTTTTATTTCAGTATTTGCTTCATGTGATCCAGTATCTTATTTATTAAATGGCAAGTAATATATATTTGAGAAATTGTAATTCCTTTATTAATTGTTTTTAAGTATACTGGCTTCATTATGATTGATGAATTTAGGTAATTTTAGAGAAGAAGGTGTTTTTGGAACCTTACATTACATTAAAGTATGACAACAAGTTCAACAGTTTTGAATGATATTGTATTATTTTTGTTTCAGGTTCCCACTCTTTGTTTGCCTCTTGGAAATTGTAATTTCAAGGGTAAAATTTCTACGTACTGCAAAATGGCAGAAGAATTCAAATTTATTGAGGATTGTTTGAGTGACCATCCTAATGGGATGGCTTGGTTAAGGGATTCTCAGTTTGGCCCTTTTTTCGATGCAGCTCCTAACATGGAGATGATTTTAACTCCTTTGTGGATGCTGCTAAGCCGCAAAGTGAAGTCTGAAAATAAATTCGAGGTTTGGTTTGTTTTGAATGGCATCCCTATTATACTCTATGATGGAGCATGCCCTTTTGACTGGCTTGATATGTGATGAGTATCCTGAAGCAACTATCCATTTACCAGCTGATAATTTTTTGTACAAGACACGTTGGCAAGAAAATCACAGTTGGAGGTATCAAGAAAGCACTTACACAGTTTGTGATCCCTCCCCCTGAACCTGAAGAAGGTGTCCCTCCCAGTGATGATAGTAGCAGTCTAACGAGTGTTAGGCATGGAGCCCGAAGGAACATTGAAGACGACAAGTTGAAGCTTGCTTTGTTGTACTTGTTGTGCTCGGTATTTTTTTGGGGGGTAATGATAATGCAAAGATAGATTCCAAATGATACATATTGTTGAGGATCTAGAGTTTGTCAGAACCTATCCCTGGGGTCGGCGGTCTTATTCCTTCTTGATTGAATCCGTGACAAGTTTGGACATGCAACAAAAAAGGCTAGCTGAAAGCCCACAGTGGAAATGTCCTGGATTCATTATTCCTCTGATGGTAATGAAATACTTTTCTGTAATGCTGTGTTTCTTTGTTGTAATTGGTCTTCTTTATATTTCTCCATATATAATTTGGCTATTGCTTTTGTTCGTTTTGTTAGCTTCTTCCATTTGAGTGCATCCCCGCACTGTCTCCTAGTATTGCTCGTTTGAGGGAGAATGTGAATTCCACTTTGCCCAGAATTTGCAAGTGGTCTACCAAACTCAAACAGAAGAAACAATTTCCCACTTTTGAGGAGGTGCTCAAATTGGTCGTAGACACGAAGTTGGTGTTTAACTATTTTGCAATGTGAACTGAACACTGTGAAATAAGTTTTATGTTTTAAAAAAATCAATTTGCTGTTTATAAATATTGGATTTTGATGTTCATCCTTAATTTAGAAGGAATTCCCCATCTGGCTTCTCCCTCTAATTAGTATATATCCCTCTAATTAGTATATATTATTTGCTTTGTAGCATAGTATTTTAAGCATAATGCAGCCGACTGTGGAGGAAATGTCTTCAAGTCACATGGTCAAATTTGCTGCTTATAATGCCCCCAACTCCTCCGCGACGGATCCGACCACCGAATCTTAGACCGCAATACTTGAGAAGGGAGGTCGTATTATATTTGACGATCTATACGTAGAAGATGTTGATGGTAAACGTTGTTTCCTGGGATATCAAACAGGAAACATTACTGATCCTCCTCCGCAAATCGAACCATGCGTCTCATCAGTCATTCCGCCCGAGAGCGTTCCTGCTTTTTCATCCATCCCACAACCCCAAAAGGAAAGTGCTCCCGGCAATTCATCAGAACCTAACAATGAGGTTGTTAAAGTACTCAATGAAATACTAGAAAGAATCTCTGCTCTTGAAAAGGCTTGTCATTTGATGGATTCAAATGTAAGGGCGATGGATTCAAACGTAAGCGGAAGGTTATCCTGTCTAGAAAGCAAGTTAGAAAAATTGGAGAGATTTAAAAGGGATGATTTTGCCGGTGATTTACAACCATGTGATGCTTCCCCGGGCAGTGAACCAGTTAGGGATCATGATGATGTTGGTGTGGGTAAAGATGAGGTCGATGATGAGGGTGGCTATGGTCTGGATGGCGATGTTGCGGAAGCTCTTATGGAGTTGAATCAGGATGAGAACATGGTAGAGCTACCCCTCGATGTTGACAATCAGTGTCCAAAGACGGACATTAAGAAGTATCCAAGGAGGGAATGGAAAAGATCCCATAATTTGCAGTCCCCATACACAGAGTTCTATGGAGCTAAGAAGAAAGTAAGACGGTGAATTTGTATGTTATGAATTGATATATTTTTGTTGATATTTTTATGTTTGCTTTAGATGCGTATTGTTTTATGAAAACAGGCCAAGAAGACAGTTATAGACCCTCTGGAAAGCCAATTGATAAATGCTGAAATTTTAAACCACGATTGGCAGGGGAAATTGGATGTTGATTTGGAGACCAATGTAGCTGAAGGCATCACCTTTTCAGATGAGAAATTTGTGTTTAAAGAAGTGAAGATCGAAGAGGAAGATGATTTGGATAATAAAAGGAAGGTGCCTGAGGAAATGACTGAGGAAATTGTGGCGAAGGGGGACGATGATCATCACGTTGATTACAATTACAATTTTTGGCCTCTCGCCAAAGATGAGAAGGATCTGATTTCTGAGCACTTGTTCCGTAGTCTCACCAAAATCCAAGCCAAAAAACCCTTAGTAAGGCATGAGACAATTACAGTTTCTGCTGAACAGTTTCAATGTTTGAAGCCTACCGGATGGCTTAATGATGTTGTGATTGATGTTTACCTGGCGTTAATGAAAGAAAGAGAGCTGAGGGAGCCAACGCAGTATCTGAAATGCCATTATTTTAATTCCTTAATTTACCCCCTCTTCAGTGTTCATGATTTTGAATCGGTGAAAAGATGGACTAATTCTAGAACTGGTGGAATGGATTATTCTCTGCTTGATTGTGATAAAATATTTGTCCCTATCAACAAAGATGAATAGCATTGGACATTAGCCATTATCAGCCCGAAAGATCAAAAACTGGAGTATGTTGATTCCCTTGGTTCTGGTTCTGGCGGGGTACATCATCTTAAAGTGTTTGGTAAATTGGATGAGTACATGAAACATCACGCTAAACACTTTTATGACACAGATATAAATTTGTCTCAATGGCTACACGAAGTCAATTTCAACCACACAAATTGTTAATACACAATAAAATATATATATATATTTTGATGGACCCCACATATATCCCAGTATCACTTAGTGAGACCGGGAGTTGGACTCCCGGTGAATTTTAACCACACAAATTGCTAATACATAATAAAATATATATATATTTTGATGAACCCCACACATATTTTAACACTGTGTGTGGTTGAAATTCACCTGGAGTCCAACTCCCGGTCTCACTAAGTATTACCCCATTAATTTTTATGGACCCCACACATGTTTTAAAGTTGTTTGTGGTTGATATTTACCCGGGAGCCCAACACCAGGTGCTACCAAGTATCACCCGCTTTGTGAATGCGTCTTGTCTATTAAATCAAGGTGATACTTAGTGGGTACCGGGAGCCCAACTCCCGATGAATTTCCACCACACATAGTGTAAAAACATGTGTAGGGTCCACCAATATATATAAATATTTTATCATGTCTTTACATTATGTGTGGTGGAATTCATCCGGAGTTGGGCTCCGGTACCCACTAAATATCATCCAACAAAAATGTCTACTAATTAAATTAAAAGTCACAACACACGCAATGTCAGATTCCCACACCACACACGCAATGTCACATTTCCCAATATATTAGTATACTTGCATCCAGTATCCAGTTATATATACTCGTGTTTTGAGCCAACTTATGCGTCTTTTGATGATGCGTCTTATCTATTAATTAAAGGTTATATGAAAAGTCAACAATGTCAGATTCCCACACCACACACACAATGTCACATTTCCCAATATTTTATTTTTAATGCATCCAGTATCCAATTATTTATACTCGTGTTTTCAGCCAACTTATGCGTCTTTTGATGATGCGTCTTGTCTATTAATTAAAGGTTAAATTATTAGTCAACAATGTCAGATTCCCACACCACACACGCAATGTCACATTTCCCAGTATATTGTGTACTTGCATCCAGTATCCAGTTATTTATACTCGTGTTTGAGGCAACTTATGCGTCTGTTGATGATGCGTCTTGTCTATTAATTACATTTCCAACGGGTAGTTTTTCTTTCTCCTAGTATACAAGTATCTCCTAATCCGGTATCCGGTTATTGCTAATGCTTCTTTTCCTGATGCATCATGTCAACTACAGTATTCATGAACACTATTTAATAATTCCAACTCTCCATTTTCCCATATTCATTCATGAACCAACTATTAATTAATTTTGATTTTGTGAGAAGCAACAAGGTTCGTGAGTGAGATGAGAGGAAAAAGAAAAAATTCTTCCGTTATATTTCTCCCAAATCGTCTTCTTATTTTGAGCAAATCGTATCCCAGTATCAGAATGACCCCTCCATGGCATGTAAGGCACTGAAATGCTGAAGAAGAAATGTTTTGGTGCATTGTTGTTGCGTCTAATGGATGAGAAGAACAAATAACTAAATGACTTCATTTGGTCTCACAATTCTGCATTCTTTAGGCCAATAATTCCTTGAAAGTTTATAGCAAACCTTTCCTCCTTGTGAGTGCACTCAGTGTCCTTCAATTTGTTCTCTGTCTCAAGTAAGTAATTTTAAAAAGTTACTTGGTTGAGACAAAGAACAAGTTGAAGGACACTGAGTGCACTCACAAGGAGGAAAGGTTTGCTATAACTCTGTCTTAAGTAAGTAATTTTAAAAAGTTACTTGGTTGAGACAAAGAATAAGTTGAAGGAGACTTAGTGCACTCATAAGGAGGAAGGTTTGCTATAAAATTTTCTAGGAATTATTGGGCAACGAATGCAGAATTCTGAATAAATGAATTCCAAATTAGTGACACATTTTTATTTGTTTTCTTCCAGTATCCTGGGTTTCCAATCCATGGACAGTGTTTGTTTTTAGCTTTGGTTTAGCAGTATGCTGGGATCATGTGGTTTTGTCTCAGAAGTCCCAAGTTGATGCTTATGGTTGAATTTTTGACAGAATAGAATGGAACACACTATTGTTGCGTAGGATATTTAAATATGTTGTTGTGTGTAGTTGTCACACGGTGTGGTGATTTTTTGTTGATGTAATTAAGGTGATGTATATAAACTCGGATCAAGTAGGTTAGCTATTAGGTTTTGTTGTTGTTTAATAGTCTAAGTTGGGAATTTGGTTCAACTTCACTTGTAACAAAAAACTATCAAATATTTTATATATGTTCTGTATTTCCAATTGACATTTAGTTTATGTTTTGTTGTTTATCAGTTCTATTTTAGTAGTTTACGTTGTGTTATATCCTACACACAAAACTCAGCACTAAATGCACCTATAATCACAACTGCAACAAACAGATCATTAAACACAAGATAAATCACAAAACATACAAACTTCATGCAAATCCCACAAAATGCCATTCATGTTCCATAAAGTTGCCAAAAAAAATTGTTGTACAAGTCACTTTCATCGGAAAAAAACTGCTAGAACAATATCATGTTCCAAATAAATGCCATGAATCTCCTGCACCCATTAAATTGAAATATACCTCTTAACAACATTAGATTTAGAGGTATATTGCACATTGAACTTGCCAAAATGAACTGCACATGTAAAAATCAAAAATTTAGAGACACAACATTAGAGGTATATTGCACATTAGACTCGCAAATTTTAGTTTAATCCACAACAGCCCAAATGCCTCGCAAATTTCAGTTTAATACACACAAATTACAATAACACTATTCGTGGACAATGTACAAACTTGGATATTAGACGCTTAAATTAGTCCACACTCCCACCAAATGCCTCATCATCGGTAGCAGAATCGCTGGATTGAACCCAGTCCTCAAAATTGTCACAATCATGTGACAATAATTCATTATCATTATCTATTTCCTTTATGATAATATTCAAAAGGTGAATATTATCGTTTTCCTCAATTACCTTTCTAATAGAGTTCGACAGATAATGATTATTAACCATCATCGATATTAACTGTTTTACCTTCGTTCTGAAGGTAATGTACAAGCAGGAATCATTGGCTGTGAAGTTTCTCCTTATATGGATCGGAATTTTTTGGTGGCTTGTGGTGTGTTTGCACATAAGGGCCTCTCATCAGAAGACCAGAAGGAATCAAGCTGCACATTACACTCAAATTATTCAATTATTTACATGAAGATTGGAAAAAGAATCATTCATATATTAATATAATATATACAACACATACCTTTGACGCGGATGCACACGGTTCTTTTGTTGTTGGTCATATTCCGCAACAACACAGAAGACACTATCATATTGTTTAAAAATACAATAACTTTGTTTGTCATAGATGGACGCTCTAGAAGACTCCATCCCCGTTATTGAGAAGACCACCGCGGCCAATAGCTCAATTACCTCAGCTTTCAGTTTAAACCTATAGGCACATGATTCACACTCCCCCGCCCTTTGACAAGTACTGAGAACACAGCAGCCAAGTACTCCACATTGATTCATCCTCATACTAGAAAAACAAATTAACTACATATTAGAAATATGATTGTAACAAAACAAAACAAAACTTCCGACCAAACCAAAGGTGTATTTACACAAACATTGTTCAAAAATAATAACCATAATGAACTAATTCAACTCAGATTGCAAATGCCTTTAAAAAAACAAATGAGACCCATAAACTAAACTAAACTAAACTAGAGTTTCACAAGAAAAATAAAAAAAAAGGGATACAAATACGAATTTAATTTTCTTAAAACAATGAAAATGAAAACTAAGAACAAATTCAGTAAGTGTCAATTTACCTTAAATTCTATGAAAAAACCTGTTCACCTTCTTCAAACCCTTTGGATGGATTTGGGACTCGTTTCTCTCACTTCGATTGTTGCAGATTGCCCGCAAAATGTGTTTAAAGTTCCTCTCTCTTCGGTTTGGAGTATAAGTATTAACCAGAAAAAACGTGAGTTACAAACACGATTTTACCTTGGACCCCCTACTATACTAATAACACCATTATGTCAGATGGGGGGAATATCAAAATTTGGAAATAAAATTGCCCGGGAAAAGGAAAACACCAAATTCAACTTTTTAAACAAAGACCCTAAAATGGGCGGGAACATTATTTTGGTTTGGGGTTTAGGGGTTACTCTTTTAGAGTGTAGGGTTTAGGGTACGTATTATAGATACCGATACAGATATCGATACCGAAATTTAATACCTTGCGTATTATTAAGGAAAACTACTGTATAAGCGAAAATTGAATTTATCATTTTGTCTAGATTAACTGATTAAGCTAATCAATTCATAGGCTAATATATTTATATCATTTCCTATTTTATGTTAATTATAAGTGTATCCGTTTTTGGTATATTTTTCAAATTCATTATAAGTTATTCATATGAACCAAAATAAAGTAATAATATTTTAAATCGAGAATGACAATTATTATATGAACCAAAAGGAACAAAAAAATGAATATCAACTTCAATTAATTCACTCTACTTTGCCTTTATATTAGAATCTAGAAATCAATTTTATATTTTTGTTCAAGCAATAACTTTAATTTCTCCAGACAATAATGCATAAAAGTAATTAACATAAATCATGCTCTTCTCTCAAACAAAAAAACTACACTTATAAAATTTGAGTACATAAAAGATTAAAAATTATTTTTTTTTCTTTAATTGATCTTGATGAATAATTTTATGCTTGCATACAAATATATGTTTTATGCCTTTAAAGATTAAATACAAAATTAATATTTTTTTTCTTTACTTGATCTTGATGAATAATTTTATGCTTGCATACAAATATATGTTTTATCAATTCAATAAAAATACATCCCACACAAGATACAATCAATAAATTGAAATTCTCAAAATCACAAAACAATCTCAAGAACTATCATCTATGAATCCCTGTATCCAGTATGCGTAAGTCCTAGTTCAGCACGTTCAATAAATAAATGAAGACATTTTTTACTTTCAGTATCAATTCAATAAAAATACATCCAACACAAGATACAATAAATAAATTGAAATTCTCAAAATCACAAAACAATCTCCAGAATTATCATCTATCAATCCCTGTATCCAGTATGCGTAACTCCTAGTTCAACACAATACAGACATGAATAAACTCCTAATTCTCATCTTCTGCTATTTTTTAAAGCACAATGAATGATGAATGAAGCCATTGTCTTGTCAATTAGCTCCAACGCAAATTACAATAACACTCTTCAAAGAGAATGTACAAACTCGTCCCGGTTTCAATCAACAAAGCTTCGACCTGTCAAACAGCCCGAGTGATAGTAGTATTACAAGTGATAGTACTAGAATGAGTGTTAGGCAAACAGCCCAAGTGACCATTCAGGAGAAAAGGTCGAAACAAAATATTGTTCCTGCAAAAGAAAAAAAATCATCAAAATACTTATCATGCATCAAACCAAAAAATACGACATATGAATAAAACATATGAGACAAAATATTGTTGATACTTTTTTACCACTAATAAAACAATTGTCTAAAAGGTAGATGGATCTTTCACACGTCTTTTGTGGCTTTTACTTCTCTCCCCAACAGATGCATAGCGATTTTTCCGAATCGCTCCACGTTTTTCTTTGCACAAAGGAGGTTCAACAATATTTGCCTCTACTTCAGCAGGGATGATCCAGTCGAAGTCACTAGGGACAGGGTATATAGTTCGTACATAAGCCAATTCCCAATTATCTTTCCAATAATATTTAGACACTAATTCATGCAAGCCGTCATCATTCCCATTAAATGTTGTAATCGCCAGCGCGCACGGGATATGGACAATATCGAAAACACCGCAACTACACTTTTTCGCTTGCAAGTCAACAGAGAATGTTTTATCATCACATCGAACAAGGTACTCACCTGTACACTCATTTAAGACGCGTGTTTTAAATAAAATAGAATCTTTTCTCCTTGCATGCATTGTTCTCTCCACTTCAAGAGTGAGTTTCTGTGACAAGGACCCCGCTACAGCATCGCTACGGTGCTTGTTGAACTACTTACTTACTAACATCAAAATCTCATCCAACAAAACAATTATCGGATATGATATTGCACTAGTCAGGACAGCATTAATGGACTCCACTCCATTCGTTGTCATAATATTGTATCGTGAACCTCTGGAGTAACAACGCGCCCAATGCTCTTTCACGGCAAGAGTTTCTTTAAGATATTGATGGTATCTAAGATTTGATTCAGGCTGCCTTTGTTGGAGGTCAGTAAATAGCTTTTCAAATTCAGGCACAGTATATGCTTCAGCGCAAGCCACAAACTTTGCCACAATGCTATCCTTTGCCTTCTTCTTTTGCTTAGCGCCCCTACCGGCAGAAACATTGTTCTTGAGATTTTGAGCTATATGTTACGTACAGTAGCCACGTGAAGACCTTGGGAAAACTGTATGAACATCATTTTTAATAGATGCGTGTCTATCAGAAATGATCACCAAATCCTCACGATCGGGTAACACATCCCGCAATCTCTCCAAGACCCAAATCCAACTTTCATTGCATTCTTTATTAACCACAGCAAACGCAAGGGAATATTGATGTTTATTTCCGTCTTCTGCAGTACATACAAGTAATACACCCTTATACTTGGTCTTCAAATCTGAGCTGTCAATAACAAGCACTTTCCTCGTCGCCACAAATCCTTCTATGCTGGCTCCCAAAGCAAAGAACAAAGACTGGAAAACATTATTGGCATCTTTGCACAAATGAGTTACTGTACCCGGATTCACCTTCTCCAACATATACAAATATTTAGGAAGAATCCCATAACTAGTCTCTGAATCACCCCTGCTACTATTTATAGCAATGTTTCTACCACACCTAACTTTGTAGTAAGAAACACCAATGCCCCCCTTATTCATAATATCCCCTATCACCCTAGGAGGTGGTGAATCTAACGAATTAACAAACATATCTTTCACAACTCCAGCAACAGTATTTGATGTGGACTTTTTATATCTATTTACCAATGTAGAGGCGCATGTATGGACACTATAATGAGTTTTTAACGTGAAAACTTTTGACTTTCCAGTAATTGACGCACGAATTCTCCACTGGCAATCTTGGACTTTACACTTATATGCTAAGATATCTTTACATGACTTGGATACAATAATATCAAAACAATTCTTGGACTCGGATTTGTAAACCAATTCTTTCAGCTCTTCCTTGCTAGCAAATTTCTGACCAAGCACAAGATCTAGACCGTCATCAAAGCTGTATATTTCAGGACTCTCATTAGGAATAACATCATCGACGAAATCTGATCAGGGTATGGGAGCAGAGTGAACTTTGTAGGAAGATGGAGTGGTTGCAGCAAGACTTGAGTTCACATTTTCAACAATTGGAGTACAAGGGGGAGTGGGTTTCGAAGGAGTGGTTGCAGAAGGATTTGAGTTCTGATTTTCCACACTACTAGGAGTACAAAGGGGATTGGGTTTACAAGGAGTGGTTGCAGGAGGAATAGAGTTCATATTTTCCACATTACTCGGAGTACAAAGGGGATTGGGTTTACAAGGAGTGAGTGCAGAGGCTTTCGACATGGGCGGCAACATGGGCTTATTTAAAACAACACCAGACCAACCGGGGGCAGACTTATAATCACTCACTAAATCATTTTCAAAACAAATTTTCTCCTCTTCCTCCTTCGAATAATTCTTCAAAAAAAACTCGACATAGAGAAGGCTTCGTTTTTTTGATAATGGACATAAGTCCAGAAAATAACACTTCAAGTCACTATCAGTCAAGATATATGCAGGGGTACGAACGTTACAAGAGGATGGAATATAACTCACTCTAATTTCATAATGCTTCCATTTAAAAGGAACCGATTCAAACACACAATGTAAAAAATCAGAATGTGTCATCGACTCTGGATCAACTCCGGTTAGTGCAAAACTACGCATTTCATAACCATTGTTTGACAACCATTCCCATTCTCGAGGTCTACGGCGTCCCTTTATTACCTTTCACTCACCATCGTACATATAGTAGATCACTAATCCACAGATTTTACTACAAAAATAAAGAACACAGTTAAAATTTGATTATATTACACTAGTATATAATCGTCCTACAACAATAGAAACGGGAGAAAAACCACAGTATGTTATTACCTCTTCTTAAAAGAAGTTAAATATAAATTTTTATAAAGTCTAATATATCTAAACCCTAAATCTCTATATAAACTTCAAGTGATATAAGGCATAAAATAGAACTAAATTTATGCTCTGAAATAACAATAGGGAAACTGATGCTTCTCTGGTTATTTTGCAATTTCTTAGATGCTGAAAAATGGTCAGAAGTTGAAAAATTATAATATATTCTTCAAGTTTTGCATACAATTAAATTCCAACTTAACAAACACCAATTAATTTGACAACCTTTTTCTTCAACAAATTAGTGTTCAATTTACATCCAATCAATGAATATTCATTCAGCTTAACGCAACAAAGTAAAATTACACACACCCCTTATGATCTTCAATTTCCTCTAAACAGGAACAATCAACAATTCTTTCCCAAAAGACATTAGACGACATAAACTTCTAAACTAAGTTCAAGTAAAACGAACTTTAACCAAAACAAACTTTTCATAATTTACGGTACATGTAACGAACGGGCAAGATCGAAACTTAAACCAAAATAACAGTTTTGTTCTTTAAACATGACAACAAACTTTACCTTCCAATATGTGGATCTAAAGAATGAATTAAAGTGCAAAATGGGGGGAAGAAGGGGATTTGGGTTCTAGGGTTTGGTGGGATTAGGGGGAAGCTCAAGACAAGAAAATGTAGCTTCCAATTTGCGGATCGAACGATGTAACGTGCAAGAATTGGGGACAGAACGGGGGATTTCAGTTCTAGGTTTGGTGGGGAAGAACAAAAAAAAAATTAGGGATTTGGGTTTCGGTTTGGGAGATTTCCCGCGTTGGTCGTGAGGTGAGATATTGAAATTGTGCTATTCTAAAGGGTCATTTTCGGTATTAATTATATGCTGATTTTTTATTTTTTTTAAATTGCCAAATATAAGTAAGGGTAAACTAGGCATTTCAAGTTTAAGTTAAATGAGAGAGACATATGCTTGTATAGTGTATTTGGATGGAGCATATTGTCAATCCCTTTGTGCAATTTAATCCCTTTCACCTAATTTACCTCCAGCTGAAGGTGAGACAGGGCTTTTTTCCTCTACTTTGACTTTGAGCATCTTCTATTCTTCAGTCTTCACCTGGGTTACACACTTCTTTTGTTCTCTTTTAATTAGAAATAATATTTTTATATTAAATTATAAAAAAAATAGGTTTCGGTTCGGTTAACCAAACCTGAAAATCAAAACCGAACCGAAAACCGATTTTCGCAATAAAAAAACAAAAATTAAACCTAAAATTTCGATTCAGATCGAAATTTTGATTTTCGGGCGGTTTAGCCAATCTGTGAACACCCCAAGCGAGCAGGGTTTGGTTTTAACTTTTTATTTGATAAGTTTGTATCAGGTTTGGTTTTAACTTTTTATGGACCGCTAAAACCGCACCCAACCGCATGCAAAATATATATGTATATATATAATGTTATTAATCACCCCGTGTAATACCCCTCATTTCACAAATGATGTATCACTTCTTACTTACTCAAATATATTTATACTTTATTATTGTAAGTATGCATTTATTAAATATGTGATAAATTATCTTTCGATTTAAAATTTAAAATTTAAAAATAAAAATTAAATTATTTTTGAGACACGTTGGTATTGCAGATAGAAAGAAACTTATTGGTAGATAGAAACTAATAAATAAACATTGGTCTCTAAGCATATGATAAATTCCATAAACGTTTATGTCATCCATTAACTTTTTTTTTTTTTTTGGTAGAAATGTCATTCTTTAAATTATCCAACAAATTTCATAAGTATTCTACTCATTATGAAATTGATTGTGCCGCTAATAAAATAAGTTTGTTCTTTTCTAAACATAATTTTTTTGAGTGACGTGTGATGCTAATTTTGAAGAAAATTGACAACAAATTAAGTTTCCTTAGTTTTTAGAAAGAGAACATGATATTTTTGTGACAATGGTACAATAAAATTTGTTGGTCTTAAGATAAAGACTTAAAAGTTATGCTGTTATATTATATTTTTAATATCTCATAATTAATAATTTAATACTCTCTTTAAAAGTTATGCTGTTATATTATATTTTTAATATCTCAGAATTAATAATTTAATAATACAAATTTCCAATAAAATAAAGTTTGCTCGAAAGGCTTGTAATTTTAGAGACATGAATTAGTTTGATATTTTAGCATTTTTTATTTTAGAGAATAACAAACTTATGAGTTTAAAGTTATACGTGTTATCAAAACATTTTGAATCAAGTGTTTTTGTTTATTATTGTACAAGTTGGAGTTATTTTGTGATAATAATTTTTGAAGTCATATTTCACATACTTCAATTATATTTTACTGTGCAAAATCTATTAAATATAATTATCGATGGAAGTATAGTATATATAATATGAAATTTTAAATAATGCACATGTAATTTAACACTTGAAAAACAAATTAAGTAAAAAAAACAGAGAGAGAGTAGCAAACCGCAAAAATGGCCCGAACCCAAATGAACAGCGAAGTGTGGTTTCAATGTTTGTCGGGTCGATCTTGGGTTAAAGAATTCAAAATCGCAAAACATCGGGTCAGGTCGAAAAAATAGATTAACCCGCCCAACCCACACCACACCGCGTACACCCCTAGTTAACTCTCTACTAGTCTGAGGATTTTGTGATATTGGCCTCATTATCTTCAAAACAATTAGAGTATAAATTTCTTCTTAATTATTAGGTTTTTTATAAACGAGTTACATAAATATAATTAAAGGTCATATTTATTTTTGTTGTCAAAATTAACGAGCTAGGAGACAAGAACAAGAAGCATATGTGCGACTAATTTGTTGTTTTTTATACTATTTCTTGCTCATTCATATTATAATAGGAGATGTGGAGAAGAGTTATCTAGGATAGTGAAATGGCTATTAGATACCCGTAATAACAAATCCTACTAAAATGGCCTCATGAACCAACACAAGTCTAGTGTTATACCAGTTCAAATGTTCTATTACATACACTCTTTTAAATTGCATTTGTATGCGTTGAATGGCAAAATGATCAAAAACACATAATAGAGCTGAGGTATAGGTATAATTCATTCCGGATGGAGCAAGAATATTCAATTTATATTTATAGGCTTCGGCGTATGTAGATTCGGCATTCTTCTCCATTATTTGTAAACAAGATACATATATAAAGGTTTTAATTAAGAAAAGCCATAAAGATGAAACAGCGCACATGCATGTGTGCTATGTTATTTTCTAATTCATATATAGTAATAGCGAGAGAAGAAATCTTCAGCGGCACTTGAAATTCAATCAGACACTTATACGGAAAAATCCGTTTAAGACGAAATTTTGAACCAACCCGAGAAGCGAGGTAACCACAGTTCCGACAGATTGAAGAGCGGATGCAAGGACGCCATTAGTGGTGGAGAGCACGGGACATACAACATTGTTTAATGGAAGTTGAACAACGGCAACGCATGGTAGTGTGGGAAGTCCAAGAATAAGCCCTGTTAAAGCTCCAACAGTAATATTAAAATTTCCATTGACATTAGTGGTGCCCTGGCCAACTGTGACATTAGAACCAAGAATGGTGCAATTCAAGCGAACAAGCGCTCCACTTACGCCTTGGCCGGGGCAGTTTCCAGTGGGCGTACAGCAAAGTCGGCCGGTTACACTCAGGCCTCGCAAAGTGAGGATTTGACCATTCGCTAATGGGTTTGAGGCCACGAAGAGGAGTGCAATGAGGAAAAGGGCAGAGGCATAATTATAAGCCATTTGGAGGGAATTCGAGGTTTATATACGTGGTATACTATATATATTATTACGTACTACTCTTGCAATTCACTGTTTTGTTGTGTTGAAATGTTGTGAAAGAATCCCTATTTATACTTGTTTTCTCCTCGATGTATGTAAGACTTTTTGAATATCTTTTTAGCAGTACTTATTGAATAGGGGTTAGGGTGGGTTGCTCTTTATATATGTGGGCTTTATTTATTGTACATGTCAAATTGAGTATTTTTGTTCAACATTGTTATATCTTGATATCCTAATACGCAAATTATGTCCGTTCCATTAAAAAGCATGCTACAAGCTCATTATTTAACTTACAAACTATAGAGTAACTCCCAAATAAGAAGATTCTAAAGTTGTATTTAGATTAAAGGATTTGTGAGTTACGAATTTGAAATATATAATATTGAATAAACTTAGTTTGTATGTAAATTTAAGTTTTGATGAATTTCATCTATTACTCAAATTCACTAATGATGGAGTCACTTAAGCTTTATGAGGTTCAAAATCCTTCCTCGGATCTAAATTCTTATATCCAAAATGCAACCTAAAAAAATTGATTTTGTAATCTCGCTAAATTATTTTTTTCTTTCTCTTTAAAAACTTTGGTCGTCTTCTCATATTCTCCTGTTCTAAGCCGGTGATTGATTGGACACTCTACTTCAAATTTTGTATCCTAATTGTGAATGTAACTAGAGAGTAATTTGTAGTACATCCATAATTCGGTTTCTCAACCCCCAACCCCACCGAACCACCACCACCACCATCCATTCAGCCATCAACTCTACCAACCCACCCTTCATGAAAATCTTCATGTGACCTTTCTATTTAATTTAATTTAGTGTATTATTTTCTTCATGATCTGATGCTACTATTCCTAACAGAAATAAAGCAAATATCTCTTGAATAAGAATTTGAGATCTTTTATGCATAAGAGTTATTTCTTTCGAATTAGATGTTTCCTTGATTGTTTTTCAGTATTGTAACTTTTTATCAAATAAAATAACTCATTTTCTATGATGATTTAGTGCTTCAATTATTTTCAATTACAATACTAAATTTGTCTAACATTTTATAAGTATCAGTATGGTATCATTTTCATTAAAATATATGAAATAAAATAACCAATTTTATAAATTAAAAAACACGCAACCCAAAAGTTTATTGACCTTGCTATAAATTAAAATAACACTATACATATGAAGGATCGAAATTACGTCCAAACTCCACACGCTACCTATGATTAATTTTCACAATATTATATATTTTACATCTTAATAGAAAAAATTAATCAAACCTATTTTTGTTATTAAAGGACTACTATCAAATTGACCTTGTTTTCTCATTTTCTTCTACTTGTAAGCTTGTGCCACTACATTCTTAATTTGGAAAGTTAACTATAAATGGGCCAACTTCAACTTGACCAAATTGACAAGGCCATAGTTGAATCTTACACTAAAGTACTTGTAGCCCACATAGATCTTGCCAAATTTCGGACAAACATAAGGCTATCACAAAGTACCTAAATATGTCATTGTGGTGCGACTTTATAAGTCAAGGGAAGGATATTGTGCATTATGAATCCTCTATTTCAAAATTGTGTTCTATTTTGTAGATTTAATTACACTAACGATCCTTCTTATTTAGAATGATTACAACTCAATACGCTTAGTTTGGGCACATAACAAACATCCCCCTCTTATAATATAACGTTACATATTCACCCCCTTTTGTCTAACGTTTGTTAGTTAAACATAACGGAAAATGAGAAATGACCATTTTACCCTCGTTTTTAAATTAAAAAAATAAGTTCTTATTTTATGATTACAATTTAGCATGCTTATTGTGGGGATATAACTGACACTCCCTCTTATAATAAAACATCACATTCACCATCCCACCACCACCACCCCTCTCTCTCGATTAATGTCCGTTTCAAATGTGACAGAAAGTGTCAAATGACAATTTACTCTAGTTTTAAAACATATAAATAAATTAGCCAAAAGCTAAAAATTTAAAATGACGGAATGCTCCTCACACTTTGCCTAAAATAAGTTTTCTAAATGTGTCTTCAAAAAAAAAAAAAAAGGAAAAGAAAAGGCAAAATATATCTTAATGCAACTGGCATGAGGTGTTGGGATTGGGTTCAGCGCGGTTTATAATATTGCTTTTTAAACTGACCATAAATTCAAACCTAATGTGTCGGTATTCCTTTTTTTTTTTTACTCATTATCAAGATGTTACAAAATCATATAAATATAATTAGATCCTTTATAATTTGATTAACAACATTTATCTCCTTAGAGGTATTTTGTTAATCCAAATCTAACCCGCTTATTTCGGGCTCATGAAAAATAACACCTCTCATAATAAAATTCTACATTAATCCCCTCAGTGGTATTTTGGTCAAAAGAAAATAGTTGACCAAGACAAGGACAATATAGGAAGTTTAAATAATTTTAAAAATGATGTTAGCATATTTTGTTAGTTTTTTGGACAATTGTAAGGTTTATTTATAAGGAGAGGGTGTTTGTTATGTGCCCAAATAAGCAGTTGGCTTGTAATTACACTAAATGAGGGTAGTTCGTGTAACTAACCATATTTTGCATTTCATTTAATTAATAACACCTCATCAGAGTATAAAATTCACTCCACATGTACATTTAAGGAGAAAATTTATACACACATTGTGTATATGAAAAATGAAATACAGGATGATTCAAACTCATGGATGTGCTATTTAAGTTTGGAATGACCACTTATGCCCTATTATATAACTAGATGCCCAACTTGAAAAGATCTTTGGATTGATCCATTCTCATATGATCGAATTGTGAAGGTGAAGTTTGGCCTATTTAAATACATGGTGGACTGCAAAGCCTTTTTTATACTTAAGTTAAGACAATGGTAGTAAAAGTTATGACAACCTTGTCACCTTTTGCTATGATATGATATGTACAAGCTCTCGGCTCTCGTGTTGCAATGTTCGATGCGCGAACATAGCATATACAAATTGGAAAATCAACGCAAATACTAACCCCGTCTTCATGGTACCATCAGAGATCAAGTATAGTCAAAATCGACATAACCCTCACACGAATCGAAGAGCACACAAGTATAAAATATTTGTAATAGGATTCAAATAATGTTACAATGGAGCCGCAAAATCAACAATAGCGATAATCAAGATTTAAGTTATGTATAGATACTCCAGTTAAGCAACCTTTTGAAATTCTTTTTCTGAATTACCAACAAAAATAATAATATTCAACAAATAGCATAGACCCAAATAATTGTATAGGAGGAAGAAGTAATTATTTAACACAAAAGTGAACCATACAAACTTCTATTATCCCTCTAAAGAAAATTAACATGAAAACATAATCCACAAGATCAATCAATGCAATTAGAAGAAGAAATCTTCTTCATAATCTCTTCAAGCTTTTCTTTCTAGCATCTATCTTCTTTTTGTCTGCAGGAACTTTAGCCAGCCCTGCTTCCTACCTTTAGTGTAGCTGGAGCAGCTTTTGATCCGCTAGCACCCGTCCCATCTGATGAAAGCATGGCCGTTTGATAACCATTTGTTAGATTATAGAAAACCCCGTAGGAAACCTTTTATAGATGAATAACGTATATATAGATACAATAGACAAGAAACCCTAAGCTATATATAAGGTAAAAGATAAACATGTAAAAGATACAAAGATATCCTAAATCTATACAAAGATATTTAATATATTTAACACTCCCCGCAGTTGAAACGAGAGGTTCTCGAACATTGAGGCTGGACCGAAAATCCAAGAAGAGCGGAGACGGCAGTCCTGGCATAAAGAATGCTGAGTAGAGTGCTGATGAGAACCACAACCAAGAGTGTTTCTATGAGCTGTACCACCATCAGGGTAAGGAAGAGGGATTTCGACGAAGACTCTCAAGATGGAGCAGTTTCGCCCAAAAAATAAATAAATATATGAGCAAAGGTCGAAACAGCATGACAAAAATCTCATGTTGATTCATATTTAGGAGAAGTGAGATTAGAGTGAGGGTTGGAGAAAGATGTGGCGGCTTGTAATAGAGAACAGCGCCAAGCTCAGAACGTGTGAGCTTCTAACCTAAGTTTTGAGAAAAAAAAAAAGGAATATGGGGGCTGTTTGGGGAAGCGAAAAAAAGAAGAAAGAAGAAAGAAAGAAAAGATCTTTACGTGAGAGGATTGTTTATGGTGAGAAGTGGAATTTTGGAAAGAATTGCAAGTGGGGATTATATTGGAAAGGAGGGGATATTAGGGTGAGAAAAAGGAAGGGGCTGCATGTGTGAAAGTGCAGCAGAAGCACCACCTAATAATTCCACAATGGCAGCGGACGGAGGATGGATTGAGAGACCACCGAACCGATATTGATAGATTTTGAGAAGTAAGATGCCTTTCGGCCTTGTGAGAGTACAAAGAGGAGAGATATATTTTAGGAGATGTGGAATCGAGAGATAGAGAAGAGATAGAGGTAGAGATGATGTTGCCGGACAAGGCGGCGGCGGTGGAGAAGAGGAGAGAAAAAAAATAACTAAACCAGATAAGGGGCGCCGGACAGAGACGGCGACTTGAGGATGGCGGAAGCGAGAGATCACCACGGCTCTGATACCATGTTAGGTTATAGAAAACCTCGTAGGAAACCTTTATTGATGAATAACGTATATATAGATACAATAGATAAAAAAACTCTAAGCTATAAATAAAGTAAAAGATAAACATAGATAAGATACAAAGATATTTAATATATTTAACACCATTTTTTGGTTTCGGGCCAAGGACATGGTAATTGGGGCGGTGCACCTGCACCGGATACAAAGTTGTTATTCTGGTTCGACGCATTTCGCTGAAGTGTCTGTGCTTTACAAGATCAACTATGAAGTGTATGTGCTTTATAGATCCACATCTATGTCAGTGGTGGACGCGGAAATGGCTCTTGATAATTTGAAAAATAGGGGGTGAAAATGTCATATGTTTTTACTTAAAGATGGGCGAAATTTTAATCTATTGAGAGAGGAAGAAGTTGTGATAATTTTCAAATCTCGAGATATTTTTCATTGTCAAATTTTGTAAAACAGGTTACCGTGTAATTTACCCTTATCAAAACCATTGAAACATGTACACCATTATTTTACGTTTTTATATATTATGTTATAATAATTCAACTATTTACAGCCCCACTTGCAAAGCAGAGCACGTAGATTGTGCGCTACTTTTCCTAGTGAAGCTGCTTATGTTTTCATCGGGACGAAATGTATTTGAAATAGATAAAAAATTTCTTCAGAAAAGTTAATTTAGAAGTTTTTTTTTTTTTTTTAAACCAACTAATGTAGAAGTTAATGTCACCATTGCTGTAAGAATAATATGAGTTTAACATCACATAAATTGGAGGTGTGCTTCAGTCCGAAAATCCTGGCTCCATCACATGATCTTTGTTGCTTTTTCTTACTATTTGTTGCCGTTCATATTATAATAGAGATTGATGTACAATTATCGAAGACATCGAAATGGCAATTGAAGTCCCACGACAACAAATCTTACTAAGATGGTGTTATGAACCAACATAAATATTAGGGGTCTTCATGGTTTTCTTAAGTTGTACCATGCCGATCCTATTATACCGAATGATGTGTATTCGATTTACACCTATATTGGGATAATTATACTGGGGGTTCTAAGGTATTGCCTAATTACAAAAAAAATCCCCTAGTTTAATAAATTACATCTCACATCTCAGGTTTTCATGTATGTATGTAAAATTTGATGGAAAGTGTCAAAAGACTAGGGGTGGAGCTAGGGGGGCTGGAGGGTGCGCTCCCCCCCCCCCCCCCAATTTTGAAAATTTATTTTTTTTACCTTATAAAAATTTTGCTATTTGAATTCCCTCCCCCCCCCCCCCCCCCCCCCCCGAAAAATCAAAAAATATCACGCTTTCTCCCTTTTCTTTGAATTCGCTCCTCCAAAACCCAAAATGATGGCTATAACAAAAGAGATATAAGAGTATAAAATATGTCAAAATTTGTAATTGAACTTAGTTCCTTATTAGATTTTCCTCCATAAATATAGCGTACCGTACCGTGGGGGGTGAATCATTCGTCCATCTGGCAAAAAAAAGAGTGTATAGCTATATCACAACGATCTTGCTTCCCCACCCCCCAAAGTAAAATTTCTGGCTCCGTCCCTACAAAAGATGTAAAAGCCCTTACAGAATATTTTTTTAAAAAAAAGAAAAAACATTAAAAAACTGAATTACCATATTACCCCATTACTTACTCCAATTTTAAAATAAAAAATCAAACATAAAAGAAAAGTACTTATATATATATATATATATGTGTGTGTGTGTGTGTGTGTGTGTGTGTGTGTGAATGTATGTATTTTAACTTAGAAATTGCTTGTGTGTGAGCGTGACTGTGTGCGTGTGTTGCGTGTAACAGTGTGTGTGTAATTGTGTTTGTGTTTGTGTGTGTATGTGTATTGCTGTGTGTGTGTGTATTGTTGTGTGTGGGGTGGGGGTGGGGGTGGAGGGTGGGAAAGATGGAGAAGGCGTGTGGGATTGGGGGTGGGGTGGCGATGGAGGGTGGGAAAGATGGAGAAGGCGAATACTGTTCTGCACCCCTTTTCTTTTTCTTTTTTCTTTTCTTTTTTATTTAATTTATAAAATGATATAAATTATGTTTATTAATATACATTAAGTTTATTAATATACAATTTTTAAATTTATTAACAAATTTCATAAATTAATTTAAGATATAAGGTTTTAAATTTATATAAACTATTATATATTAATTTATTTAAAAGATTAAAATGATATTTTATACATATTTTTTTATTTTATAATTTTAATAATTTTTTATTTTTTATTTTGTTGAAAATAATTTTTAATTATACATAATTATTTGTATACTTTACATACATAACATTACATGTAACACCTATTCTTTTATAAAATATTACAAATAACACCAAAAGGTTATAATTGTCCAAAAAAAGTCGGATTTCCAAGTCCAGAAAAAGTCGGGAGTATTTTAGGAAGTTCACCGAAAAAATTTATCGGAGACTTATTGAAACCCTAATGGAAGGCGCCAAATGTTAGACGGAATAAACGGTTTGGATGTTAGATGTAATTTATTGAAATAGGGGATGTTTTATGTAATTGGGCAATACCTCAGGACCACCCGTGTAATTATCCCCACCAATAAATTTATATAATAATATTGAAAGAATTGAGATTATAACGTGTAAACAATGGATAAAATAAAAGAGTAATTCCTTAGAAAAGTAAAGATTATTTTATTTACCCTTCAATGCAAGTATTTATACAAACTTTGATGATTGACTAAACATGGCAGGTGGAATAAAGTTAGCTTCCTTCCTACAGGGTAACTACAGCTATTCAGGAAGAATTGGAGCCCCTTGGATCTATCCGGATCTAGCTAGAATTAGACCAAATCAGCTTGATTTTCTCTGCCTGCTATGATAAGTAATTGATGGGATCTTGTCTCCATTCTTCTTCCTATAGTTCCGCCTCTTCTTTGTAGACCCAGTCGGGCTGTCTTTTGGCAAGTTGTGGTCTAGCTCTTCGTAGGACTTTAGCCCAATGAGTATTGGGCTTGTTAGCTTTGCCCAATAGCTAATTTCCACCCACATATCCGAAGTTATGGTATTTTTTATAGAAAACGTAGGTTTTAATTGGTAGGGGTGTAAACGAATCGAGCAGTGGCTTGATAAAATTATCAGGCTCAGCTTAAATCGAACTCGACAAGCCTAATTTTCTAAATCTCAAGCTCGAGCTCGAAGTAGATGAATCAAGTTCGAGCTCGAGCTTGAAGTAAAAATTAATTTAATTATTTCTTTAAAAAAATAAATTTAATTTAATTTTAATTTTTTTTATTTGTTTATCACAATCTGTTAATTATGTACATTATAATTAAAATTATAATTATAAAATTAAAATGATAATAATTATAAAAACACATTTCAAGATAAGATAAATAATATTTTATGTATCTTTTGTGCAATAATATTTATAAAATATGAGGTAGCTAGAATAATGTGGGTATTAAACTTATGTTATTAAAACATATATCATATATCAATGAACTATACATAATTTATATATTGTCATTATATTATTACTAGTATTATTATGATTAGCATTACTTTATTGACATTACCAAGTCAAGGGAGATTAACTACATATGATTATAGTTCTTATAAAACTATGGGAGTTGATATTGAGACTCCAAAAATTACTAGTGGAGCTCCACTTTTCACTAATTTTAGAAAGAAATTTGTATTGAATAGTGGGGTGCCAATAACACTTTTGGAGTGCCAATATCATTTACCTAAAATTATATACTTGCTAAATCTGAGAATACGAGATAGATAGGAAAAAATTTATAAGTTTTTAGAATATTCATTTTGTTATTTACTTTGCAAAAAATACTCTTCATTAATTTATAATATGTATGAAGTCAATAACTATGTACACTCCTAATAAAAGCATTTCCTTGATAAGATCGCAACAAGCTCTATGTTTAATTTACAAACTTTCGAGTACTTCCAAGTAAGAGGATTATAGAGTTGTATTTGGATTGATGAATTTAATTCGTGGGTTATGAATTTAAAATATAGGGTTAAATGCATTAAAAAATTCCTATATTATATCGAAAATGCACAAAAAAACAAATGTGTTAACGAAATAGCCTAATCACCCCCTGTGTTATTCAAAGAATTTGTGCAAAATCAAAATTCCATTAGAAATTAACAGGTTTCTCATGTTTTTTACCTTTATACACATGCTCCTTTGACATTTATACACTCTTTATACAATATAAAAGATAGATAGTGTTATTTCACCCAAAAACACACATATTTTCTTCTATCTTTTTAACAAAATTTTGATTTCGTGCAGACTTTTAATAGCACAAGGGGTGATTAGGCTATTTGGTTAACACAAGGGGTAGCTGGGATTCCATCACCCAGTGAACCTTACAATATCTTGTATCACTCACTACTTTATTGCTTTACTTTACATTTTCATATTATATCTTTGAAAAGGCATTAAAACAATTAAGCGACTATTTGGTTAAAGAGAACGCTAAGCTTTAAAAATCATTTCCGTTGTGCTAACCCTGATTAGGCGATTGAAGCATTGCCCTACTTTGGTAATTGTTGAAATTACTAAGTCTAAGTTATCTTACCTTTAAGCGCTTGACCTAGCATTGAGTTTACTAAGCGTTCAAATTCTTCAAAAGTGATACGAATTTTTTAAAATCGAAAAAGACTTCAGGTTCTATTCAACTCCCCCCCCCCCTTTCTAGACCCTTTCGTATGCCACTTGAGACCATCACTTTGTTTTCGTTGAGTTTTCCTCATGTTTTCTTGTTTAGCTAATGATACCCTAATGTTTTTTATGTTTGATTTCAGGTTAATACAAGCATATGGTGGTGCCAAAAAAACAAAAAAGGGCAAAACAAATGAGTCTGCACCACTGTGCCGAATTGGAAGCTTAATTGTGCCAAATTTCAAAGGGCTTGACACCACTATGCCATATTGAGCCATTTCTCAAAAAAAAAAAAAAAAATGGAGAAGCCATCCTATTGACTCCCGGACCATCACGCTTATTCATAAGGAAGTTTATCTTTCACACTTTTGTTTTAATTCCATATAGTTGTGATTATGCCTCAGTTATGTGTTGAGTCCATTGAGGACAATGTCTAGTTTTAGTGTGGGGTGTTTACATGTTTGTCTTGTTGAATCATTCAAGTGTGGGGTGGTGTGATTATAAATTGGTGGAAGATTTGACATGTATATATGTTGTTGAGTTTTTTATTGATTTGGTGATATTTTTGCAACATTCTAGTTCAAATATTAAAACTATTGACTGACATGAACAAATGAACCTATTTTTCCTTTTATGGATGCTTTTTGCGAGTTACTCACTTTTTCGAATTTTGTAAAATTTGATAAGCATCCTTACATACTACACAGGAGTTCTAGTAAAGGGGATTGATCGATGAGATAAAGCAATTACAAACTTTTGGATACATTATGAAATTTTGAGTAAAGATGAAGAAAAAAAGAAAGAAAGAAAAAGGCTTCAATGGCTATGAATTGAATAAATGCTTTAATCTTGAGTGACCAAAAACCTAGTTCTGTTTTGTGGCATTTGTCACTCGAGTGATTAAGTCCTTTGGGGTGTCTTGACACCTAATGCCTTAAGACTGTCTGGTTTGAGAGCCATTGACCTAAAGCTCGTTATATGGCTGTCATAAAAAGCTTAATAGAACAAAATATTGCACAGGTTAATGAATTTAGAGTGAAAGAAAGTAAACGAAGGATTGTGCTATGAAGAATATTTGTGTTTGCTTGAAATAGTTGAGAAATTCCCTTGCTAGAATTCATCTTTTCAAGTGGATGCATATTTAAACTAAGCTTGGTTTGAATTACTGTGTTGACTTGAAATAAAGTGTTTATATTGTGGAAGATAGTAATTTGCGCGTTTATGTTTGATCTTTTGTGATGATTGTGAAGATGTCTATTTGTTGTGACTTGTTGCTGGTTGAGATGTTGAGAAACAATGATACAAATAGGTACATGTCGAGAATTTTATGTGTATATTCTCTGCAAATTCTCAACACACAAAACTCGTCCACTAGGGGTTTAACGGCTTGTTGTACGTGCTAAGTGCAATTGTGCTCCCTACGAAAGTGGTGTTATCTTGTTTTGTTATTTTCATTGTTTGTTTTGTTGAGAGTTACTCGAGGACGAGTAAAAATCTAAGTGTAGGGTATTTATTAGTTCTTAAAATTGACATATATTCATTATGTTTTTGCTTCACATTTGTCTTGAATTTGTGCCTTGAGTTATTCTTTTTAGGTTTTTTATCCTTGTTTGTGTATTATTGCTTCTAAGTCATTTTGATGCTTTTGTAGGCAAAGAACGAGTGTTTTGACAAGTTAAAAGGTGTTTTTTGAAGAGAGCAAAGAAGGTCAACTAACAGAACTAAAGAAGAGCAACAGAGAGTCCAAACGAAATGTTTTGAGTTGAAGAAATTGAGGGGGGAAATCTAGACAGCAACCTTGGCACATTGGTGCCAAAACTGTGCACACACTTTGTACCATTGTGCTGGCGCAAATTTTGACTATTTTATATGGGCTCATTTTTTAGGCTTTTAATTGGGCTTCTTTGGTAATTAGAAACCCTAAAGTATAGGAGAGAGAAAAAATGCAGACATTCATAGAGAAAAAGAGAGAACACGTGAATTGAGACAAAGAAGAGTCTTGGAAAAAAAAAAGGGTTTAATTGGTTGGCATATACATCTCAGAGAATTTTTTTTCATGACAAAATTGAGAATTTTTTTTAGGGATAAGAAGTGTGGTGTTAAAAGTGTGTTTGGATGAGTTTTTTAAGAGAAAAATAAGTAATGATTATGGTTGATGTGATATGTTTTTTGTTATGAGAATTTTGTTTAGATTGATGTTTAGATATAAATTTGTGTAAACATCTTAGTTAAACTCATCAATTTAGACAACAAAAAGTAGGCAAAATGAATCTTATTTTACACGTTGCGTTATTTTATATTAAAATATGTGATTAATTTGACCCTTGATGTTAAGAAATGGCCGAAATAAACTTTTTAAATTGATGGGTGAACTGTCAAATCATGAATAGTAAAAATCTTTTTTTTTTCTCCTTTTTTGCAAGAATTTTCAATAGAAACTTTGAATTTTATTTTTTTTTATTTTTTTTTGAAAAAAATCTCATGATGTGTCAACCAAACATATTTTTTAAAGAAAAAATCTCTAAAAAACATTTTTTCATTGAAGAAAGGAGAGAAAACTTGATTTCTCACCAATCAAAAGGGTTTCTTCTTAGATTTTCTTGCTTATTCTTCTTCTCTAATTGTATTCTTTAATTTCTCCATTGTTGAACATGAACTTTCCTAATTTTAAGAAATTTAATTTTACTTCTTCTTTAAATATGTTTGGCTAATTTATTTTATGCAGTTTAAGATGTAATCTAGTGTATGAATATGGATTGTTTATATTCATTGGGTTTATTTTTGCTTGTTTAATCTATCATTGAGTGTTTAATGCTTGTAATTGTTTGATCACTAATTACATGATTTAAGTTAATTTAAGAAGTACCAGGAGGCACTACTACAAAAATACACTATTACAGCGCACCTATTACAGCGGTTCATCTTTGATGTAATAGAAGTGAACCGATGTAATAGGCAGTGGTTCATTTAGGGCTCGGCCGCCTCCCCCCTCCCCCATTTCTCTCTCTCTCTACTCTTGGCCTCTCTCTCTATATATACACAAACCACCACTCAGCACCACCACCACCGCCTCCATTTCGTCTCTCTCTCTCTCTACTCTCTCTACACAAACAAAAAGAAGTCGGCCTCTACCACCACCACCACCACCGTAAGCTTCTTCTCTCTCTCTCTCTCTTTCTCTATATATATGTATATATATATATATGTATATATGTATATGTTCTCTCTCTCTATATAGCACTGCCGCCGCCTCCACCACCACCACCACCATTTTAGGTTATGCGAATTTGGGGCAAGTTTTTTAGATAAATATATATATATATATATATATATATATATATATATAGAGAGAGAGAGAGAGAGAGTTTGTGCTATGTGTCTCGGGTTTGTGCTATAAATTGGAAATTTCTCCTAAAATGTAACGGGTTTGTGCTATGTGTCTGTATTTGTGCAAATCTGGGGTAACGTTTTTAAATAAGTATGAGGAAAATTTTGTGGTATAAGTAATTCTTGAGAATTGCTTATTTTTGTGGAAAATTTGAGAGAAATAGGGACTTGAATGAGTTTAGGGTTAATTTGGGTTAGCTGAGGGTTAATTACATTTAATTTGGGATTAAATTGTGGTTATTTTGTGATTTAGAGTACATTGATCCAACTGGTGATCAATATTTATACTTAGTTGCTGCAAATATGATGCTTTATTTGTAATTTAATGTGATTTATGTGATCCAACTGATGATCAATATTTGTAGTTGCTGGAAATATGATGTTTTATGTGTAATTTTATGTGATTTATGTGATCCAATTGGTGATCAATATTTGTAGTTGCTGAAAATATGTTGCTTTATGTGATCCAACTGGTGATCAATATTTTCGTATAGTGAGATCAAAATTTTGGGTTTATTGTGGGTGAAAGATCAGAATGTTAGGTTTGTTGGGATTGAAAGATCCAAATTTTGTTGGTTGCAAGTTTGGGGGAAGGATTGGTTGAGAACTTGGTACAAATTTTTGCGTCGTTACTCTGGCAAATTTTTCCTAGAATAATGGAAATAAATTAAAATTAAAATTATTTAATTAATTCAACTCAACTGATGTTAATAAAATTATTTAAGTAAAGGTTAATTAATAAAATTATTTTAGAAAGGATAATATATTAATTTATGTAATTAAGGATAGTAATTAATGTTAGTTTAATTTTCAAATAACTTAGAAACTTTATAATGTTTTGACAAGAGTTGTCTCACATGAGAAATTTGAATTAGGAACAAGGGAATATAAATCAGAATCAAGATGGATCGAAGTTGGATTTTAGCGGATCGTATGTCGGAACAATATGAAAAAGAGGCGAACGAGTTCATCAAGTTTGCGGTTGAGCATGCACCAGATCCGACTAGGATCACTTGCCCGTGTTTACGTTGTTGTTTTGGAAAGAGAATTAGTCCACGTGACTTGGAAGATCATTTGGTGTGTAATGGAATTGATAAAAGCTACACATGTTGGACAAGACACGATGAAAGCAGTGTCACGTCAGATGATTTGGGTGGTACATCATATCCATCACAAGATTTGGACATGGATGATTATGAGCCTGATCGTTTGGAGGAGATGACAAATGTGAATGGGGAGGATTTGCGAAATTGTCCTAAAATCTTTGACAATTTGATAAGTGATTCAAAGACACCACTGTATAGTGGTTGTAAATTCACAAGATTGAAAGCAGTCCTAAACCTCTACAAGTTAAAAGCCAACAATGGGTGGAGTGATAAAAGTTTCACAGACTTACTTGGTCTATTAAAAAGCATGCTACCCGAGGATAATGTGTTACCTAATCGTACTTATGAGGCTAAACGGATGTTAACCTCAATTGGCATGAGATATGAGAGGATACATGCTTGTCTCAATGATTGCATATTGTTTAGAAATGACTATGCATCATTGAAGGAGCGTCCGAAATGTGGTGCCTCACGGTATAAGAAAAATGAATCTGCTCATTTCAAAATAATGTGGTATTTGTCCATAATACATAGATTTAGGCACATGTACAGTAGTCAAGAGTTTGCCAAGGACTTGACATGGCATGCTGATAGAAGGCTTAAAGAAAAGATTGAAAATGTCAAGATTCGACACCCCTCAAATTCTCCTCAATGGAAAAAGATTGATGATGATTTTCCTGAATTTGGTGAAAAACCAAGAAACCTGGGCTTTGTATTGGCTACAGATGGCATGAACCCACATGGCTTGCAAAGTAGCTCACATAGTACATGGCCGGTGATTTTGATGATCTACAACCTACCTCCATCGCAATGCATGAAGCGAGAGCATATAATGATGCATATACTCATTTCTAGGCCAAAACAACCTGGAAATAATATAGATGTCTACTTGGCTCCTTTAATTGAGGATTTGAAGGTGTTGTGGGAGATCGGTATTGAAGTATATGATGGGTTCAGAAAAGAAAGTTTCAATCTCAGAGTCATGTTATTTGGAACAATCAAGGATTTTTCGGCAAGAGCTAATCTCGAGGGATATGTTGTACATGGACAATGTGGATGCCCCATATGTGTTAAGAGTACAGATCAATATTGATTGTCACACTCTTAGAAATATGCATTCCAAGGGCATCAGAGATGGCTGAAGCGGAAACATCGATATCATCGGTGGAAGAAGGCTTTCAATGGAAAGATAGAAGAAGGTCGAGCTCCTAAGTGCTTGACTGGTGAAGACGTGTTTGAGAATGTAAAAGACTTGGATATCAAATTTGAAAGACTTTTGCAGGTGGCCTTGCAAAAACTGCGTGGAAAAAAGGTCAATTTTCTTTGAGTTGTCGTATTGGAAGTCCTTACATGTTAGACATTTTCTTGATATAATGCATATTGAGAAAAATGTATTTGATAGTGTCATTGGTACACTTATAAATGTGCCCGAAAAGACAAAAGATGGCGTAAAGGCAAGATTAGACTTGGTTGAAATGAAGATAAGAGGTAAATTGGCACCAATAAAAAAGGAAAAAAGTACTTATTTGCCTCTAGCAGCTCACACTCTATTTAGGAAAGAAAAAATTGCATTATGTGAGTTTCTTAATGGAGTGAAAGTTCCAGAAGGGTATTCTTCAAACATTAGCAGTCTTGTATCAATGAAGGACTTGAAGCTAAAGCACATGAAAACTCATGATTGTCATGTAATCATGGATCATTTGCTACCAATTGCTATACGAACCATTTTGCTAAAAAAGGTTAGAGGGACTATAACTAGATTGTGTTTCTTATTCAAAGCAATGTGGAGCAAGGTGTTTGATCTTGAACAATTGCCTGCACTTTAGAAACAAATTGTCATCACTTTGTGTGAGCTTGAGATGTATTTTTCACCTGCGTTTTTTGATATAATGACTCACTTACCTATTCACTTGGTTAGAGAGACACAACTACATGGACTGGATTTTATGAGATCTATGTATCTGGTTGAGCATTATATAAAGGTATTGAAATGCTACGTGAAAAATCGTAGTCGACCGAAAAGTTGCTTTGTTGAACGGTACATAGCTGATGAAGCCATTACATTTTGCATAAAATATCTAGCAGATTCTAACGTTGGAGAGCTTCCAAAGTCTCATGTTGTGGGAGGGAGAACAGAAGGAGAAAGCGTAATTGGAAAGCAATTAGTTAGTGTTCCTTACACACAAAGGGAGCAGGCACACCTATATGTGCTCCACAACACCGATGAGGTTAACCCATAAGTTAAAGAGCACAAGGACCAACTTAGGAGATTAAATCCAGATAAAAATGTGAACCGAATTTCAAGAGAGCATAACAAGAGTTTCATCGATTGGTTCTGAAAGCATATTGAAGAGAAATAGAAAGAGAATCCAATTTCAGTTTCAGATAAATTGACACGGTTGTCGATGGGTCCGGACAGACTAGTATTTTGTTATTCAAGTTATTGTATAAATGGATGCACATTCTATACAAATGATCAAGATGAACGAAGTACAATGCAGAATAGTGGGGTAAGTCTTGTAGGTTAGGCAATACATATCTCAAGTGCGAAAGATAAAAACCTTATCTATGCCGATTTATCATATTATTGGGTGATTGAACGTATATGGGAGCTGGATTATAGTTGGTTTCCGGGTGCCTGTATTTGGGTGTAGGTGGATTGACAATAAAAATGGTGTCCAAAATAATGAAATAGGCTTCACTCAAGTAGACCTTGAAAGTGTGGCATACAAAAATGAACCTTTTATTTTGGCATCACAAGCTGAGCAAGTGTTTTTTGTCACCGATCCTATCCTATTGATAAGAGGTGGTCCATTATTTTATCGGCAAACAAAAATATTTGTATTGAGGATGATTATGAAGAAAGTGAAGATTATGGAGGAAATCCTATTTTAGGTGATTCACAATCAATTGATAGAGATGATGACTTGGATATAAGTGATGATGAATTGTATATGCAACAAGATCACCAAGAGGGGATATGGATTAATCCATCAGTTCGTCGGCGTACTAAAAAAAGTGGTAGTACCGATGGGAAACAAAAGACTACTAAGCCAACGATAAAAAGAAAACAATGAAAGGTATTTGAACTTATTTGATAATTATATGATAGACTTGTTTTTTGATCTTCAAATTCTGAAATAAAGTAAAATATTTATGCCATCTTCATATTTCATAAGTGAGTTTACTTTAACAAGAAATAATCTATGCATTTTTTTGTAGTTTTATGTGATTTATATGATCCAACTGGTGATCAATATTTATGCTTAGTTGCTGGAAATATGATGTTTCATTTATAGTTTTATGTGATTTATGTGATCTAACTGGTGATCAATATTTGTAATTGTTGGAAATACGATGCTTTATGTGATCCAACTGGTGATCAATATTTATACTTAGTTGCTGGAAATATGATGTTTTATTTGTAGTTTTATGTGATTAATGTGAACCAACTGGTGATCAATATTTGTAGTTGCTGAAAATATGATGTTTTATGTGATCCAACTAGTGATCAATATTTATATTTAGTTGTTGGAAATATGATGTTTTATTTGTGGTTTTATGTTATTTATATGATCCAACTGGTGATCAATATTTGTTGTTGCTGGAAATATGATTCTTTATGTGATCCAACTGGTTATCAATATTTTCGTATAGTGAGATCGAAATTTTGGGTTTGTTGTGGTTGAAAGATCCGAATTTTGTTGGTTGCAAGTTTGGAGGAAGGATTGGTCGAGAACTTGGTACAAATTTTTGCGCCGTTACTCTGCCAATTTTTTCTAGAATAATGGTAATGAATCTAATTTCTAATTTATTACTTCTATTTTAAAATATTACTGCCAAATGAATCTGCCAAATTTATTACTTCTAATTTTAAATTATGTTGTTGGTATATAAATCTAATTTCTGTATTTTTGGCTTTTGTATGTTGATGGCTTCAGATCCTGCTGGAAGTTTTCTCGAAGAGGATGGACGTGGAGCAGACAGACGTGCTGAAAATGAGATACGGAGAGGTGTCACGGCTATGAGAAAAGTTATCAATGTCAGAAGTAAAGGCATAAGGCTACCTGTTGGCTGGAATGACAGAGGCCAAGCAGTTGACCCAAACAAATCAACACTTGTTGGTTATATATGAGTCTTGGCTCGGCAGAATGTGCTGATTACCATCAATGATTGGCGACAAGTCCCGGCACCAACAAAAAGAGCAATTTGGGATGAAATATCGGTAATTTGGATATTATCATGTTTCTAATTGTTAATGTATTTTTTGTTGATTTAATTTTCTCTAAATTATAATTTCATATATACTTTGTTGTTTGTTTTTTATAGTTGTCATTTGATATTGAAGAAAGTAGAAAAAAGTACGTACTAGCAGAAGCTGGGAATCTAGCATGTAACTTCAGGAGCTACTTGAGTAGAGTGTGGGTACGGAATGATGATGGGAATATTAATTACAACCCACCCTCACAATATGAGATACCTCAAGTTGATTGGATGGCATTTTTAGATGTTCGCCTAAAAATACAAAAAAGTACGTACTAGCAGAAGCTGGGAATCTAGCATGTCACTTCAGGAGCTACTTGAGTAGAGTGTGGGTACGGAATGATGATGGGAATATTAATTACAACCCACCCTCACAATATGAGATACCTCAAGTTGATTGGACGGCATTTTTAGATGTTCACCTAAAAATACAAAAAAGTACGTACTAGCAGAAGCTGGGAATCTAGCATGTAACTTCAGGAGCTACTTGAGTAGAGTGTGGGTACGGAATGATGATGGGAATATTAATTACAACCCACCCTCACAATATGAGATACCTCAAGTTGATTGGACGGCTTTGATTATGTAATAAACAGCAACTAAGTAGGGAAAATCAGGAAAGAGCAAAGGAACCTGAATATCCTTACAAGAAATCACGTCTTGGATATGCTCTTGTGGAGCAAATTGAGATACGTAGTTCATTTAATAGTGAATCCTTACAATTTTTTTAATAAAAATTCCTTGTTAATAAATATATAATTTTTAATCAAAATATAAATGAATAAAAAAAGGGATGCGGGGTTCGATTGCACAGAGGTGACACGAGCACTCGTGTGGAGGATTGCGCGTTCCGATAAAAAGAATGAAATTGATAACGTCAATGTTAGAAGAGTAGTGAATGAAATGGTGAGATATTTGCAATTTTAGCTCTATAATGTGTTGTATGTTTGTTTTGAAATATTTTTGAAAGAACAAAGTTCACTTTTTTTTATTTTTAAAATATATTATTATAGGAGAGTATTTCACAAGAAAGTACTAGCCATAGTGGAAACGAGAGGAGTTGGGATGATCTATTGGCTAAAGCTCTTAAAAAGAATGAGCATCCGGGTCGCGTTAGGGGTGTTAGATTTAGGGTGTCACAAAGAGAGTACTTTACGGATCCAAAGCCTTCTAAAGATATGGAGATGGAAAGCTTGAGAAGCATGGTGAAGGGCCTCTCTGAATCACTATCTTCCTTGCAACGCGAGTTTGACAAGATGCCGGCGTCTAAGTCGCGTTAGCCACATGAAGATGAGGTGATTTCTTTGAAATATAGCTGCCCAGAACCAGTTAAGATGCTTCCTGAGGTAATGATCTGAACTTGTTTAGTGATCATGTAACTTGCAACTCTCTATTTCTGTAAAACACACAAAACTTTCTAATATAATGGTGTGTATATATATATATATATAGGTTAAGGCGCCGTGTCAATTAGCACTTTCATTATCTTCATATCATGTGGTGGCTAAAGAACATATGTTCAATCGAAAATATGATAGAACACTTCACAACCGTCCATTACCCACCAACCTTGTGAATGTGCAAATTGACACTGCAGTTGAGGAGGATACACCCCTACTCGTCCCCCTCGATAATGAAGTGCTCACCATTTCTGATGCTTTGGGTACCTATGTTGCTTGGCCTATGAGTCTTGTCATTGTCACTGATGCATTGGTATGTAATTAATAGTTAGCCATTAAAAAATTATAACAATTGTTTAAGGTTACTAAATATGCTTTGGTGTGTAACATTCATGTTTTGTTTTCTTTGCTTAAATAGTCTCTTCGACCATCCAAATCATTTGGAAACCAGAAATCAAGGACGTCCAAGCACTCAGCTGTCAAAGCAAGACCTCCAGTGGCCAAGCCTGCACGTGAAGGTGACAAATGTGAAGACCTTGTACTAGCTGGACTCCCTAAGGACCTTTTAATTCTTGGAAAGTACATGAAGAGGATGTCTATTGATGACCAGGTCACTATAGACTTCGAGGAAAGAATTATGAATCTTGAAATCCAAGAGTTTATTAGGAGAGAGGAGATCTGTCACCTTTTGCGTCAAGAAGAGATAGGAGTCTCTCATTTCAGTCTACATAAAGTAAGTTTTTTAATTATTTTATTGTATCTGAACAATGATTATTTTTGTTACTCAAAATTTATTTTATGCTCAATTTAGGTTTTTGTGGGTTAATTACTTGGTCCCCGAAGGGAAAGAAGGTCTTTTCAGGTTCCTTAGCCCACATGCTATATCTGCGGGATCAGGTACTCAGCAAATTGAACAAGTGCAGTTCATAGCAAATGCTATGACAGAGAGTGCACAAATGAATAAGTTATTTCTTGCACCTTACAACATCGGGTGAGCTACTAAAGACCCAACTTTAATTTGTAAAACTTGTTACGGAAAATAAATTTTGAACTTATCTTTTGAATGCTTTTTAGGGGACATTGGTTCTTGCTTGTGATTGATCCATTTCAAGAGGTCGTTTACTATCTGGATTCTTTGCATGGTGATCCAGATAAGAAAAAATCAATCAGTAATTTTTTAATTCAATCAATGTATCCATTATATTTAATATTATTTTTAAAGTGTATATATTTTCCTAAATTTCACATATTTGCTTGTTTTTGACATATTTCCTTGTTTCATGTATTTTTTTACAGAGCTATGCTCATATTTCGTGCAAATCACAACAACCAATTCAAGAAATCCAAAAATAAGGCCTGTAAATGGATTCAAATAAAGGTTACTGTTTTCTAGTTTCAAGAGATTATTCGTATAAAAGTTAGTGTTCTAATACAGCTTTGATTACTTTTGTATTGCCTCTGGCAGACAAACGACGTAGATTGTGGCTACTTCGTTATGAGATTCATGAAAGAGATTATTAGCCACGGAAAACCTACGATCCCAACAACGGTATGCATAATCCTAATACTCAATTTATTTCCCTTCTAAAGTTATTAAACCTTTGGTAGGTAACTGAAACGTCATTTGGGTTTGCAATCTCTATATATATCTTGCAGTACTTTCATGATTTTCGATGCTCCGTCTACACTCAAGCGCAAATTGATGAAGTACGCTGCGAAGTGGCACAATACATTATCGAATGCGATTAGAAATTGGGTAATGTATTTTTTGTAAATTGTGACTTGTTGTAAATTATGATTTGATTTGTTGTATTTAAATTTTGATTAATTTAATTAGTTGATTGTAAACACGTGATCATTTGTTGGAGATTATAAAATTTTGTTGTTGGAGGAAAGAATTGGTTATATTGAAGTTTTAAGTGTTTTGTTCTTTCTGTTGAATTTGTTGTACTATATATGCAGCTGGTTTGTTGTGTTGGTTTATTGAATCTGTTATACAGGAAGATTGCATACTAGTAGGGGGGAGAGAAAAAAGAAGAAAAAAAACCTATTACAGTGGTGCTTATTACCGCGGTTAAAACCGCTATAATAGGCGTTTTTTGTAGTAGTGTATGCGTGAATTGAATTATCAGTTCAGATATGATAGACAAGTTAAAATTGCTTAATTGGGATACTAGTAATTTTGCATGAGGCTAATTAATAATATGCATAGGAATTAATGTATTTATCTAGATTAGTTGTTGATCATAGAAGTGACGGGAATTAATTGAATTGGGTACTCATGAATATCTTGAGAGAGTATTCATGTAATTAAGGAAAATTGGGTCTTTAATTTTGGCAAGAATGATAACCCATTGAAAGTCAATAATTCATAGAAATACTTTGTTGAAATCTTAATCCCTAGGCTTTCGTTAATTGATTTATCGTTTTAATTAATTCTGCTTTAATTGGTTTTACTTATTTCTACTTTAATTAGTAAAAATCCAATCTCTTATAATGCATAGTGTAGATAATAAGATAGGCTTAGTTTGGTATTTGACATCCTTTACTGTGGAGGTGATCTTACTTATTACTTTATTATTTGTTCGATACCGTGTTGTTACGGATAGTTAACAATTGTCACAGTTGTAACATTTCTCTCCTTATTTGGAGTCTGTGTGGCTTATAATTAAAAAAGCTATCGACCTAGGTTTGTCGGGTCATGGCATCCCATTCGTCTAGAAATTAAAAAAATAATAAAAAATTCAACGGAACTCCCCTATCAATGGGACGATTTTCTAATATTGGCCTCATTATCGTCAAAATAATTAGACTATAAATTTCTTCTTAGTTTTTTCATAACATATAAATATAATAGAGATTGAAGTGGAGAAGAGTTATCTAGGATAGTGAAATGGCAATTAGATCCCCCACGGTAACAAATGCTACTAAAATTGCATCTGTATGGGTTGAATGGCAAAATGAAAAACAGATAATAGGGCCGAGGTATAACATTCTTCTCCTTTATTTGTAAACAAGATACATATATAAAGGTTACAAAAAGAAAAAAGGCATAAAGAAAAAAAACAGAACACGTGCATTTGTGCATGCATATATGTGTGTTATGTTGTTTCTAATTCATAGTAATAGCGAGAGCAGAAATCTTCAGCAGCACTCGAAATTCAATCAGGCACTTATACGGAAAAATCCGTTTAAGACGAAATTTTGAACCAACCCGAGAAGCGAGGTAACCACAGTTCCGACAGATTGAAGAGCGGATGCAAGGACGCCATTAGTGGTGGAGAGCACGGGACATACAACATTGTTTAATGGAAGTTGAACAACGGCAACGCATGGTAGTGTGGGAAGTCCAAGAATAAGCCCTGTCAAAGCTCGAACAGTAATATTAAAAGTTCCATTGACATTAGTGGTGCCCTGGCCAACTGTGACATTAGAACCAAGAATGGTGCAATTCAAGCTAACAAGCGCTCCACTTACGCCTTGGCCGGGGCAGTTTCCGGTGGGCGTGCAACAAAGTCGGCCACTTACATTCAGGCCTCGCACAGTGAGGATTTGGCCGTTCGCTAATGGGTTTGAGGCCGCAAAGAGGAGTGCAATGAGGAAAAGGGCAGGGGCATAATTATAAGCCATTTGGAGGGAATTCGAGGTTGGAATACTATATATATTATTACGTACTACTCTTGCAATTCACTGTTTTGTTGTGTTGAAATGTTGTGAAAGAATCCCTATTTATACTTGTTTTCTCCTCAATGTATGTAAGACTTTTTGAATGTCTTTTTAGCAGTACTTATTGAATAGGGGTTAGGGTGGGCTGCTCTTTATATATGTGGGCTTTATTTATTGTACATGTCAAATTGAGCATTTTTGTTCAACATAGTTATATCATGATATTCTAATACGGAAATTACGTCCGTTTCATTAAAAAGCATGCAATAAGCTCTATATTTAACTTACAAACTATAGAGTAACTCCCAAATAAGAGGATTCTAAAGTTGTATTTAGACTAAAAGATTTGTGAATTACGAATTTGAATTATATAATATTGAATAAACTTACTTTGTAAATAAATTTACGTTTTGATGAATTTCAACCTTTTTATTACTCAAATTCACTAATGATGGAGTCACTTAAGCTTCATGAGGTTCAAAATCCTTTCTCGGATCTAAATTCTTAGATCCAAAATGCAACCTAAAAATTTGATTTTGTAATCTCGCTAAATTATTAGTTTCTTTCTCTTTAAAAACTTTGGTCTTCTTCTCATATTCTCCTATTCTAATTATTCTCCTGTTCTAAGTCGGTGATTGGTTGGACACTTTACTTCAAATTTTGTATCCCCATTGTGAATGTAAATTTGTAGTACATCCATAATTCGGTTTCTTATCCCCCAACCCCTCCGCAAACCACCACCACCGCCATCCATTCAGTCATAAACTCTGTCAACCCACCCTTCATGAAAATCTTCATGTGGCCTTTCTATTTAATTTTATTTAGTGTTTTATTTTCGTATAGAAATAGAGCATCCATCTCTTGAATAAGAATTTGTAGTCTTATGCATAAGAGTTATTTCTCTAAAATTAGATGTTTCTTTGATTTTTTTTCAGTATTGTAACTTTTTATCAAATAAAATAACTCTTTTTATATGATGATTTAGTGCTTTAATTATTTTCAATTACATTACTAAACTTGTCTAACATTTTATAAGTCTCGGTATGGTATCATTTTCATTGAAATGTATGAAATAAAATTAAATAACCAATTTTATAAATTAAAAAACAGGCAACCTAAAAGTTTATTTACCTTGCTATAAATTAAAATAACCCTATACATATGAAGGATCAAAAATTACGTCCAAACTCCACACGCTACCAATGATTAATTTTCACAATACTATTATACAACAATAGTTATATATTTTACATCTTAATATCAAACCTATTTTTGTTATTAAAGGACTACTATAAAAATGACCTTGTTTTCTCATTTTCTTCTACTTGTAAGTTTGTGCCACTACATTCTTAATTTGGAAAGTTAACTATAAATGGGCCAACTTCAACTTCATCAAATTGGCAAAGCCATAGTTGAATCTTTCACTAAAGTACTTGTAGCCCACATGGATCTTGCCAAATTTTGGACAAATACAAGGCTATCACAAAGTACCCAAATATATCATTGTGGTGCGACTTTATAAGTCAAGGGAAGGATGTGCATTATGAGTCCTCTATTTCAAAATTGTGTTTCATTTTGTAGAGTTAATTACACCAACTATCCTTCTTATTTAGTGTGATTACAATTCAACCCGCTAATTTTGGGCACATAACAGACACCACCCTCTTATAATATAAGCTTACATAATCACTCTCATTTGTCTAACATTTGTTAGTTAAACGTATCGGAAAGTGAGAAATGACAATTTTGTTAGTTTTTTGGACAATTGACGTAACGGAAAGAAAATAGTTGGCCAAGACAAAGGCACTGGAAGTTTATATAATTTTCTTGATGGCGTCAGCAAATTTCATTAGGTTTTTGGACGATTGTGAGGTTTATTTATAAGGAGTGGGTGTTGGTTTGTAATTACACTAAGTGAGGGTAGTTAGTGTAATTAACCATATTTTGTATTGTTGAAGTGTGGCTCATTTCCAAAAGAGGAAAATGTCTCACATAGATAGAATTTGTAAAGGGTGGGTTCATTTGTTTTATAAAAAGGGCTCACCTCTTCACTTTGTAAACCATCCCAAATTGCATAAGTTTTTTAGCAATTTTTTCTTTCTTCCTCTAAACTTTGTAATATTTTCACTTTAGTCCTTAGTGAAATATTTTTTGTGGGGTCCGAGGACGTAGGCTAAATTAGCCGAACCTCGTTATATTTGATGTTCTTTATTTTGTGCTATTCTTCAAATAGTCATTGTTTGTTATAGTTGTAGCGTTATATTGTGCTATTAAATTTGTTTAGTTAATTATGTCGAGGAAATTGGGTTTTAAGTGCAACCGTTGTGACGCCTCCAATCTTTCCTGGGAATTAAATCTAGTGTGATTTTCTAGTACAATATTTCTCTTGTTATTTCTATATTTGGTGGAATATGACTCTAAGTTCCACAACAAGTGGGATCAGAGCTCAGGTATTCTGAGTAAGCTCTGTGGTCACAGTTTAATCTGATCTTCCACATCAGAAAAATTTTCCCGGGCTATTTGGCTTTCACATTTGGAGGGCTATTGAGGAATATTTTGTAACCAAAAATGGAAGGCAGCTCAAAAGCGGTGTCGTCGTCCATTTGGGCGAGAACCACTGTGGCGAATACGCAATTGGCAGTGAAGTCTTTTGATGGCACAGGCCATTTAGGTATGTGGCAAAGCGAGATTGTAGACACTCTCTTTCAACAGGGTCTAGATATTTCTATTGAAGAAAGGAAACCAGATGATGTAGAGGAGAATGACTGGAATAAGATCAATCGGTTGACATGTGGAATAATTCGTTCGTGTCTATCCAGAGAGCAAAGATATGTGTTTTCAAAGGAAAACTCTACATATAAATTGTGGATGGCACTGGAGGAGAGGTTTATGAAGAAAAGTTGTCAGAATAAGCTCCATTTGAAGAAGCAGCTCTTTCGCTTTACATTTGTTTCTGGTTCCACTATGAATAGTCACATTACCAGTTTTAATCAATTGGTTACTGATTTGATAAATTTGGATGAGACTTTTAAAGACGAGGATTTGGCTCTGATGTTGTTGGGATCCCTTCTGAGGAGTTTGAGTTTCTTGAAATCACTTTACTTCACGGGAAGGCTGCTGTATCTCTTAGCAAAGTTTGTGCTGCCCTGTACAGCTATGAACTGAGAAAGAAGAACAAGCAAGTTAGTTCAGGCGGAGATGCAGAAGTTTTGTTCGTCAGAGGTCGTTCACAAAATAAAAACAAAGGAAAGAAAGGGAGATCCAAGTCCAGGCATAAACTAAGCAAAGACGAGCGTGCCTATTGTCGAGAAACGGGACACTAGAAGAGAGATTACCCAAAGCTAACAACTAAGGGCAATTCTAAGTTCGTGGCAGAATCAAATGTAACCGCGTGTGATGATGCCAAATTGGACTTCTCATTGGTGACATCGTCCACCGATGCTTCTGAAGTGTGGATGCTGGATTCAGCATGTAGTCATCATATGACACCACATTTGGATTGGTTCTTTGATTTCAAAGAACAAAATGACGTTGTCTTCACAGCAAGTGAAGCTCCTCTTACTACACTTGGGATTGGTTAAGTTCGCTTGAAGAATCACGATGGATCAATCATAACCCTAAAGGGTGTTCGGTATTCACCAGAAGTGAGGAAAAACCTTATTTCCAATGGAACCTTAGAATCAAAAGATTTTACTTTGAAGTAAGAGCTAAGGATGGGGTGATGAAGATCATCTCTGGTGCACTCGTGGTAAAGAAGGGAATTCGGAAGAACAACAATACGTATCAATACATTGGTGGTACAGTTGTGGGTGCAGTAGCAGCAGTTACTGTTGAAGATCGGAATTCAGAAGCAGTTAGGCTATGGCATATGCGCTTGGGACATGCAGGTGGAAAATCCTTGAATCTCATCATAAATCAGGGTTTGTTAAAACGAGTGAAATACTCCAAATTGGAGTTTTGTGAACATTATGTCCATGGAAAACAAACAAGGGTTAAATTTGGAACAGCAATCCATAATACTGAGGGTCTCTTAGATTATGTTCATTCGGATGTATGGGGTCCTTCAAAAACGAGTTCTTTGGGAGGGAGGCATTTCATCCTTTGTCTTCATCCAAAGGATGAAGTGTTTGGGGTATTCCTCAAATGGAAAAAGATGGTGGAAACTCAAACTGATAAAAATGTCAAATATCTCCGTACAGACAATGGTGGAGAATTTAGAAATGGTCCATTTCAGAAATTTTGTGAGGATGAAGGCATTGTCAGACACTTCACTGTCAGACATACACCACAACAGAACGGAGTGGCAGAACGCATGAACCGAACTTTGCTGGAGAAAGTTCGGTGTTCGTTATCCAATGCTGGGTTAGGTAAAGAATTTTGGGCTGAGCCTGTGACATATGCGTGTCATCTCGTTAATCGTCTACCATCTACTGCTATTGATGGGAAAACACCATTGGAGAAATGGTTTGGAAAACCTGCTGTGATTCCTTACGTGTGTTTGGTTTCACTGCATATTATCATATTAAGGAATCAAAGTTGGATTCTAGAGCAAAGAAGGCAGTGTTCATGGGGATCACCTCTGGTATAATATCTCCTTTGGTGTCCAGAGACAAAGAAAATAATTTTTAGCAGGGATGTCACCTTTGATGAATCTACCGTGTTGGAAAAAGTGAATGCGGAACAATAAGATGGTACTCCCAAACAGATGGAGTTTGAAAATTTTGTTGTCCCATCAGATCAAGAAACTCTTGATCATTCTCCTACGGTAAAAGGGGATTTTGACGAAGAGGAAGTTCAACCCCAAGAACTTCCATAGCAACTTGAATCAATTGCAATTAGCAAGCAAAAGAGGACAATCAGAAAGCCTGCTCGCTTTAATGATATAGTGGCTTGTGCATCTGCAATTGCCGCTGATGATGTTCCTACCACTTATATTGAACTAGTCAAAGGACCAGATAAAGATAAGTGGAGGATTGCCATGAGTGAATAAATACAGTCCCTTCATAAGAATCAAACATGGGAACTGGCTAGTCTCCCGAAGGGAAATAAGGCAATTGGATGCAAATGGGTATTCGCAAAGAAAGAAGGATTTTCTAGCCAAGATGATGTTAGCTACAAAGCCAGATTGGTGGCCAAAGGTTACGCTCAGAAGGAGAACATTGATTATAATGAGATATTTTCTCCAGTTGTAAAACACTTCTCCATTAGAATTTTGTTGGCTTTGGTAGCACAATTGGATTTTGAACTAGTTCAGTTGGATGTAAAAACTGCATTTTTACATGGAGACTTGGAAGAGGAAATCTATATGACTCAGCCAGAGGGATTCAAAGTTGATGAAAATGAAAATTTGGTTTGTAAAACTTCAAAAATCGTTGTACGGATTGAAGCACTCTCCGAGGCAGTGGTACAAGCAATTTGACAAGTTTATGATGGTAATTGGGTACACAAGAAGCAAATACGATCATTGTGTGTATTTGCACAAGCTACAAGATGGATCCTTCATATATCTTCTTCTGTATGTTGATGATATGTTGATTGCCTCCCCGAGTCTAATTGAAATTGAGAAGTTGAAGACTCATTTGAAAAGGGAGTTCAAGATGAAGGATCTAGGTGAGGCGAAGAAGATTCTCGGCATGGAGATAATCAAAGATAGAAAATTGAGGAGGCTTTGTTTGACTCAAAAACAATATCTGAGTAGGATGCTGAGGCGTTTTGGCATTGATGAAAAGTCAAAACCAGTTAGTACTCAGCATGCTCCTCATTTTAAGCTTAGAGCCGCTTTGTCACCGAAATCTGATGCAGAACAAGAATACATGGCAAAAGTACATATGCAAATGTTGTTGGTAGCTTGATGTATGCTATGGTGTGTGTGAGGCCTAATATTTCCCAAGCAGTGAGGGTTGTGAGCAGGTATATGCATGATCCTGGAAAGGAACATTGGCAAGCTGTGAAATGGATTTTGCGATACATCCATGACACAGCTGATGTTGGTTTGATATTTGAGCGGGAACATAGTCAGTATATAGTAGGATATTGCGATTCAGACTATGCTGATGATTTAGATAAGCGTAGATCAACTACAGGCTACGTATTTACTCTTGCTAAAGCACCAGTCAGTTGGAAGTCTACCTTGCAGTCAACGGTTGCTTTGTCTACTACAGAAGCAGAGTATATGGCAATTTCAGAGGTTGTAAAGGAAGCAATTTGGCTTCAAGAGTTGCTTGGTGAACTGGGGATTGGACAGAAGTTGGTCAAAATACATTGTGATAGTCAAAATGCTATCCATTTAGCAAAGAACCAATTAAGTTTATCATGCAAGGACGAAGCACATTGATGTTCGGTATCATTTCATAAGAGTGATACTTGAAGAAGGTAGAGTCAAAATCGAGAAGATACATACCACTGAGAATCCTGCTGATATGTTGACAAAAGCTGTGATTGCAATCAAGTTCAAATTTTGTTTGGACTTGATCAACATTGTCAAAATTTGAAGATTGGTTTTGATGACCCCGTTTGACGAGGAGATTGAAGACTTTGAAATTCACCAAGGTGGAGATTTGTTGAAGTGTGGCTCACTTCCAAAAGAGAAAAAAGTCCCACATAGATAGAAGTTTAGATAGAAGTTGTAAAGGGTGGGCTCATTTGTTGTATAAAAAGGGCCCACCTCTTCACTTTGTAAACCATCCCAAATTGCCTAAGTCTTTTAGCAATTTCTTCTTTCTTCCTCTAAACTTTGTAATATTTTCATCACTTTAGTCCTTAATGAAATATTTTTTGTGGAGTCCGAGGACGTAGACTAAATAAGTCAAACCTTGTTATATTTGGTGTTCCTTATTTTGTGTTATTTTTCAAGTAGCCATTGTTTGTTATAGTTGTAGTGTTATATTGTGCTATTAAATTTGTCTAGTTAATTATGTCGAGAAGATTGGGTTTTAAGTGCGACCATTTTGACGCCTCCAATCTTTTCTGGGAATTAAACCTAGTGTGATTTTCTAGTACAATATTTCTCTCGCTTTTTCTATATTTGGTGGAATATGACTCTGAATTCCACAACATGTATTTCATTTCATAACACCTAATCCGAGTATAAAGTTCACTCCACATGTACATTTAAGGAGAAAATTTAAACACACATTATGTATATGAGAAATGAAATACAGAATGAATCGAACTCATGGATATGATATTTAAGTTTGCAATAACCACTTATGCCCTATTATAACTAGGTGCCCAACTTCAAAAGAGCTTTGGATTGATCCTTCTCATATGATCGAATTGTGAAGGTGAAATTTGGCCTATTTAATTACATGGTGGACTACAAACCCTTTTTTACTTTAAGTTAAGACAATGGTAAGTTATGACAACAAATCTTGTCACCTTTTGCTATAATATGATATGTACAAGCTCTCGTGTTGCAATCTTCGATGCGCGAACATAGCATACAAATTGGACAACCGACGCAAATACTAACCCCGTCTTCATGGTACCATCAGAGATCAAGTATAGTCGAAACCGAAATAACCCTCAGGAGTCGAAGAGCACACAAGTATAAAATATTTGTAATAAGATTCAAATAATGTTACAATGGGTCTGCAAAATCAACAATAGCGATAATCAAGATTTATGTAATATATAAATACTCCAATTAAGCAACCTTTTGAAATTATTTTTCAAAATTACCAACAAAAATAATAATATTCAAGAAATAGCATAGACCAAAATAATTGGGAAAAATTGCAATTTTGGTCCCACAACTTAGCCCATGTGTGTTTTTGGTCCCAGTATTTTTGACTTTAGCATTATACGTCCCATAACTCCAAAAAATGTGCGTTTTTGGTCCCAAGATACGATTATGTCATGTATTTGTACGGAATTGGCATGTGTGGATCACGTGGGATCACCAAAAATGTGCGTTTTTGGTCCCATAACTCCAAAAAGCGTGAGCCGCACATGTCAATTCCGCGGAAAAATTGCAATTTTGGTCCCACAACTTAGCCCATGTGTGCTTCTGGTCTCTGTATTTTTGACATTAACATTATATATCCCATAACTCCAAAAAATGTGCCTTATTGGTCCCGAGATACGATTATGTCATGTATTTATACGGAATCGGCATGTGCGGCTCACGTGGGATCACCAAAAATGTGTGTTTTTGGTCTCATAACTCCAAAAAAATGAGCCCCACATGCCAATTCCACCAAATACATGACGTGATCATATCTTGGGACCAAAAATTCACATTTTTTGGAGTTATGAGACGTATAATGCTAAAGTTAAAAATACTGGGACCAAAAGCACACATGGGCTAAGTTATGGGACCAAAATTGCATTTTTCCCTCAATTCCGCCAAATACATGGCTTAATTGTATCTTGGGACCAAAAATGCACATTTTTTAGAGTTATGGGACGTATAATGCTAAAGTCAAAAATATTGAGACCAAAAGCACACATGAGCTAAAGTTATGAGACCAAAATTGCATTTTTCCCAAAATAATTGTATAGGAGGAAGAAGTAATTATTTAACACAAAAGTGAACCATACAAACATCTATTATCCCTCTAAAGAAAATTAGCATAAAAACATAATCCACAAGGTCAATCAATGCAAGAAGAAGAAGAAATCTTCTTCATAATCTCTTCATGCTTTTCTTTCTAGCATCTATCTTCTTTTTGTCTGCAGGAACTTTAGCCAGCCTTGCTTCCTTCTTTTAGTGTAACTGGAGCAGCTTTCGATCCGCTAGCACCCGTCTCATCTGATGAAAACATGGCCGTTCGATAACCATTTTTGTGCACCTGCACTGGATACAACGTTGTTACATTACAAAAAAATTGAGTATTGGCAATGAAAATATATGTCATGGCTTAAAACCGTAATCTATAGTAGTCTAAGTTCACGGCTAATTTGGTCGTGGTAGATGTTTCATATAGCCACACTAAAGTTAACCGTGGTGAAAAAAATGCTAACTATTTTAAACTCTAACTAGCCGCGGTGGAAGAAATGTTAACCTAACACTTTTTAACAATGGCTAAAAGCAATGATATTTACAACAAACAAAACATTGATCATGCCAATAAGCCATTGTAAATACCACGGCCAAAGTCGTAGCAAAGTCGTGGTCAATTAGTTTTAACCATGGCAAAGGAACTTTTCACCATGGCATAATGACATGGGCAATAATCATTTTTTTTTTGTAGTATTATTTTGGTTCGACGCATTTTGCTGAAGTGTCTGTGTTTTATAGATCCACATCTATGGCGGTGGTGGACGCAAAAATGGCTCCTGATAATTTGACAAATGGGGGTGAAAATGTCATATGTTTTCACTTAAAGATGGGCGAAATTTTAATCTATGGAGAGAGAAAGAAGTTGTGATCATTTTCAAATCTCAAGATATTTTTGGTAATCAAATTAATTTTGCAAAAAAGGTTACCATGTAATTTACCCATATCAAAACCATTGAAACATGTACACCATTATTTTACCTTTTTATATAGGGAAAATTACTAAAAACCCTTTAAAATAAATATTTGTATCCAAAAAATTCATGAAAATATTTTTTAATCCAAAAAACCCAGTCCACCAATTTTTCACTCAAAAAAACCCAAAATTTAAGGTTAAAACCTTTTCGGACTAAATTACCCTTATTGCCTTAAGTTAAGAACTGGCCAATCGATTTTTTCTTTCAAAATTTTCTCATTTTGGAATCTTCATATTGATAAATTGTATTAAGACGAATTTTATTATTAATATTAACTATTTTATATATTTTTATATAAATTATTTTTTAATTTAACGTGGTAATTATCTAAAAATTCGCTTTTTTTAATTTTTAAAAAGATTATAAAAATCTGAAAACTTACAATTAAAATCATAATTAATATTAAATATCAATACAAAAATTCTAAATAAATAAATTTCTCTACAAAAGAACAATTTATTAATTCTTCATGTAGAAGGGTAAGGGCAATAAAGTCCATAGTTTTAGTAACCCTACATATTGGGTCTTTTGGAATGAAAAGTTCATGGAATAAGTTTTTTGGATTAAAAAATATTTTCGTTGGATTTTTGGATATAAAAATTATTTTAAGGGGTTTTTAGTAATTTTCCCTTTTATATATTATGTTATATTAATAAACTATTCACAACCCCACTTGCAAAGCAGAGCACGTAGATTGTGCTCTACGTTTCCTAGTGAAGTTGCTTATGTTTTAATCGGGACGAAATGTATTTGAAATAGATAGAAAATTCTTCAGAAAAGCTACTTTAGAAGTTGATGTCACCATTATTGTAAGAATAATACACGAATTTAACATCACATAAATTAGAGATGTGCTTCAGTCTGAAAATCCTGGCTTCACGACAACATATCTTACTAAGATGGTGCTAAGAACCAACATAAATATTATGTGGTCTTCATCCATGCCGTATTATACCAAATGATGTCTATCCGATTTACACCAATAAATATATATAATAATATATGAGAGAATTGAGATTATAACGTGTAAACAATGGATAAAATAAGAGAGTAATTGCTTAGAAAAGTAAAAATTGTTTTATTCATCCTTCAATGCAAGTATTTATACAAGTATTGAAGATCTTGACTAAACATGGTAGTTGGAATAAAGCTAGCTTCCTTCCATTATTACACAAGGTAACTAGCTATTCATATCTCCAATCTTCTTCTTATAGTTCCGCCTCTCCTTTGTAGGTCTAGTCGAGCTGTATTTTGGTAGGGTCTGATCTAGCTCTTCGTAGGGCTTTAGCCCAATGAGTTTTGGGCTTGTTAGTTTGGTCCAATAGCTAATTTCCACCCACGTCACCGAAGTTATGGTTTTTTCATTAGAAAACATAGGTTTTGGTAGGAGTGTAAACGAATCAAATATTGGCTTGATGGAATTATCAGGCTTAAGCTCGAGCTCTAACTCAACGAGCTTAGTTTTCTAAAGCTCGAGCTCGAAGTAGATGAAATAAGCTCGAGCTTGAAGTAAAAAATTATTATTATTTTTAAAAAAAAAAGATAAAATAAATTTAATTTTAATTTTTTATATTTGTTTATCACAATATGTCAACAGTGTACATTATAATTAATTAAAATTATAATTATGGAAGTAAAATGATAATAATTATAAAAACACAATTTAAGATAAAATAAATAATATCTTATGTATCTTTTGTTCAATAATATTCATAAAATATCAGGTAGGTGCAATAATTTGTTTATTAAACTTATGTTGTTAAAAACATAAATCATGTATCAATAAATTATACATAATTTATATATTGTCATTATATTATTAATAGTATTATTATGATTAACATTACTTTATTGACATTACCAAGTCAATGGAGATTTATCAACGTATAATTATAGCTCTTATAAAATTATATACTTTCTAAATCTGAGAATACGAGATAGATAGGAAAAAATTTATAAGTTTTTAGAATATTCATTTTGTTATATAGTTTGCAAAAATACTTTTCATTTATAATAGATATGAAGTCAATAATTGTGTGCACTCCTAATAAATATGGTGATAAGTCAATTTAAATCTTCTGTTATACAATTCTAAACAGTATCTCAATGGATTAAATGGCAAAAGTAAAGACAAACAATAAAACTAAAATATAATTTCCTTCTCCATTATTTACACGAGATATTATTTTTTAAAGGTATAAAGATAATATACAACAATAAAACATATGCGCATATGTGCTTTGTTGTTAATTTCTTATTTATAACAATATCATACGTACATATACATATTATAAGACTAAGTGGGAGAAGAAATCGATCTTTAGCATTACTTGAAATGCAAATGAGACACCCACAAAGAAAAGCCCCGCTAGGTCGAGGTTTTAATGTGTTTGGATCCACTTTTTGATTAATAAGTCCTTGGACTTTTCAAAATGAGTATTTCAAATCAATGCTTTTAAAAATGAAAAATGACTGGATAAATTACATTTAAAGTAACTTGTTATAGAAGTGCTGGAAAAAAAAATTCAAAAGTCACTAATATGCATTTCTTCCAAATGGACTTTTTGAAGAAGTGATTTATTTCAAAAGTCTATTTAAATTTCATTACCAAACAAGTATCATTTTTACAAATGGACTTCCATCTCCAAAGTCCATTTGAAAAGTGTTTCCAAATGCATCCTAAGTAACCAAGCCCAAGTTTAGCCATAAGCGTTGTATGGAACGAATAAATAGCAGATGCATGCAAGTAATACGTTTTATTATGATTGGTTTGGTGAAATTGGATCAAAATAAGGTCAAGAAGAGGAGCCAAAATAGAGCCAAGAAGGATCGGGGTTGACCGGGATCACAAGAAGAAGAAAATGAGCCGAAACAGCGCCCAAGCACAGCCCGACGCGTGCCAAGGAGCGACACGCAGAAGAGAACTGAGACGCCAGTGCAGTTGTCACTACACACGGCGCCTAGGCGCCAGCGCAGAAGAGAGCCGAGACGCCAGTGCAGTTGTCACTGCACACGGCGCCTAGGCGCCAGTCTGGTGGCGCCCAGGCACCGGTAACCAGTTCAGTTGTCACTACACACGGCGCCTAGGCGCCAGTCTGGCGGCGCCCAGGCATCTGTAACAGTGGCGCCCAAGTGCGCCTGTTAGGAGCCTGGGCGCGGGTCCGACGCTAGGGGCATATTTTTGATGTGGTTTTTCCTTATTTTGTCATGTATTGAGTCCTACTTTGATTGGAATTGTTTCTTATTGTGTTAGGAATTATTCCCTAGTTGCTTAAGATTGTTTTTCCTAATTTTTTAGGGTTTTAAACTTCTCCACCATTATAAATATGAGAACTCACTCTTGTAAATATTGATGTACTCATTGAGAAATAAAGATGTAGTCTAGGTTGGCTGGTGGATGTAGGCAAGTTACGCCGAACCACGTTAAATCCTCGTGTTTTTAATCATCATGATTAGGCTTAGGATTTCATGTTTTCTTGTTCATTCTTCGTGCTCTGATGCCTGCCATCCCTAACAACTGGTATCAGAGCCATAGGTTATAGATTTAGAAGAGCTCCTGAATCTAGAACTATGGGGTAGCATTTTTGGTTAAACACGAATTTCGTCGTGGGAACGATGGTAGGAGATGGAAGAATAATCAAGCTAGACGATTGCAGAGAGCACAAATTGAGGTCGTGGTGAAGCCGGAGAAGATGATAGAGGAGAATGAGATCGGGTAGATCGTGAACCAAAGAAGAGTAATCCCGTTGAACGTTAATGAGAAAATGTTGGAAAATCGTGGTGCCAGCGGATAGGCAGATCCGCAACAGCAGAGGCAGATTTGTGTTGCGAGGTGGGTAGACACGAAGCCAGTGGGAGCAGTTGCGGATACGGAGGCAGATCCGTAGAGCCAGAGGTCAGAGAGCAAATTAGTATTTCCGAGAGGGATGAACGAGTTTCTAGAGATCGAGGAGGCAGAGCTATGGTGCCAAGAAAGCAAATCCATCGAGCCAGAGGTTAGAATAATAGAATCGGTAATTGAGAGGGCAGAGCCGTGTAGTCGAGAGACCAGAGGACAGGGTTGTGGAGGCATGACCACGTAGAGAGACCATGAAGACAGGAATCGGTGCCAGGAGGAGTTGACCGTGGAGTCAGAAGTCATGGTGGCAGGATGCAAAAACTGGGTAGGTAGATTCATAAAGCAGCGGGTTTATTGGCAGAGGGATGTGACATAGCTCGGGGAGTGGGAGCTCGAGCAGATATGTCAGTGGCCCGAGTTAGCCATTGAAAACCGAGTTGGCGGATGGATCAGACATAGCTCATGCATGGGCAGAGAGAAGATATGTGAGGGATCCAAGATTGCCGTTGGAAAAAGTCCTTAGTGGAAAGATGTCAGTAAACAGGTTGACTGAGGAGGTTTGGGTTGTGACATGTTCGGGTTTTAGAGTAACCAATATCCGAGGGTTAGATGGGCCGAGATGGATATGCCACGATATTCAGGAGTTGGCTGAACACCAAAAGAATAGGGTAGTGGCGAGGGTTCAAAGAGAGAGAACGATGTTCACAGAGAGAGTTCGTTAAGCGGGTGACACTAGAGGACGAAAGAATTGAAGAGACATGGAGAGGTCTCGGGATTTGATCTCCATTGGATTTGGGGATGTGTTGACTATATGAGGTTCACTTAGGAAAAGTGAAGTGATGATTCAAGTTGAGTTCGGGTTATTTTTGTTGGGAATCCTATAGGGCATACGCAACGAAAACGAAAAACAGATCCGGATTCCCAAACCAAGATCAATTTGTGGCTTTCGTCGATTTTAATCATGAAAAAGATGAATACAAAAAACTTACCTTTTCGCGTATTCAATCTTTGATCCTCGCGGATCTTCAATCTTCTCCAACGGTTTAATTGTACCGTCTCTAGATCATCACGCAGGAACGGACTCCTGGAAATCTCCATGGCGGCTAGGCGAGATTGAGTGGGAAGAAAAAGATTTCTCTGTCTAGTATTTCTGATGGAGGGATTTCACATTATGTGAATTGTTTCAACTATGTAATCTGGCTTGTGTCCAACTTAAGCCCACCGGATCACACACACGCCCATATGGGCCATTGGACAATCAATTGGGCTATGTTGACCCAGTCAACTTAGTCCAATTAATTTAATCAAATAATATATAATCCAATTAAATATATATTGATTAAATCAATATTAATTAATTAATCAAATAATTACTTATTATTTTAGTTTAAATAATTAATTAACCTAATCAATTAAATATTCAAACTAATTAATTTAATTTACCATTGTTTAATCCAATTAAACAACTAATTAAATTAATTTGTCCAATTAATTAATTCATCCTTCCCAAGGACAAATTACCAGAACACCCTCCAAATACAAAACTTGATCTTCCCGTCTATTCTTTTATAACGCGACTCTCTAAATTCGTCTCAATTGGCAATGGGAGGATACCAAAGGATGTGGGTGACATCTAGCCAGCACCGTAGCCCCACATCGTAGCCCAACCGAGTACGAAATGATTATATCATTACGAACCTCTAGATTATGATACCGTATGAATATAAGCCCTTCACTGACGTATCCCGATCGAGTGAAAGTCATGGAATATGTCAAACTCACAAGACTCGATGCTATGCTTAAGAATCATAGTAATATGAGATCACTAAACATGAGTTAGTTCATCAGCTCTGGCCAGAGACTTGCAATCTCATTTACCTATAACCGCATAGGATACTTCTCGTTTACTTTCGAGACAGTGAATTCCATCTTGGTAATCACCTCACATGCTACTTGCCCATTGGAACGCATTTCCAGGTCGGCCCCACCAACGGGTGAATTGGGCCTAACTACTCTAGTGACAGAATCCAACGTCACAAGCACACTGTGACCGTAACTCCTTAGGTCTAAAGCTCACGCATTTCTTCATAATCAGTAATCCAATCATTGACAGTCACTAAGTAAAAACCCATGTGATCGGATTATTACGAGCCGTGTTCGAATACACTAATTCCATCAATGTATCTATGACACAAACTCCCACTATCCCATAGTGTTCGACTGGCACTCCTTTGTCAGAGTATGTGTCATAAAAGTCTTATACGAATCTCAATGCCCAATTGAGATTCTCTGACTTGCGAACAATTTAAGTGATCAAGTATCAAACTCTTCCAGTGCCCATCTCCTTAAGGAGTGCGAAGGTTTGCCTTGACACACATGGACTAGTTGTTCATTTAAGACTTATAGATGTCATCAAGAATTATACGAACAACATAATATTGTCTTTATATTAATTAGAGGTTGTATAATATAAACTCGTGCCTCATATTCTAACTCCTCGTTGGCATCGAAGGCACATTCCCAACAATTTTGATCAGTCTCCAAGTGAGAGATTGATGAGTTTGGTAGACTCGGATCAAAATAGGGTTAAGAAGAGGAGCCAAAATAAAGCCAAGAACTGTCGGGGTTGACCGGGATCGCAAGAAAAAGAAAATGAGCTGAAACGGCGCCCAGAAGCAGCAAGACGCGCGCCTAGGCGCGACACGCAGAAAAGAGCCAAGACGCTAGTGCAGTTGTCACTGCACACGGCGCCTAGGGGATAGCGGCGCCCATGGGCGCCTGGGCGTAGGTCCGACGCTGGGGGCGTATTTTTTATGCTGTTTTTCCTTATTTTGGCATGTCTTGAGTCTTACTTTGATTGAAATTGTTTCCTATTATGTTAGGAATTATTCCCTAGTTGTTTAGGATTGCTTTTCCTAATTTGTTAGGGTTTTAGACTTCTCCACCATTATAAATATGAGAACTCACTCTTGTAAATATTGATGTACTCATTGAGAAATAAAGATGTAGTCTAGGTTGGCTCGTGGATATAGGTAAGTTATGTCAAACCACGTTAAATCCTCGTGTTTTTCATCTTCATGATTAGGCTTAGGATTTCATGTTTTCTTGTTTATTCTTTGTGTTCTGATGCCTGTCATCCCTAACATATTATTACTATTTTTTGCAACTCACTTCATTGTTGTATAGAAATGTAAGCAAAGAGCCCCAATTTATACTTGTTTATTTTCATGTTCTTGCATTATTCTCTTTTAATTATCATAAGACTTTTCTTAGTATCTTCTTAGCAGTACTTATTGAATAGGACTAGGGTGGGTTGCTCTAGATGTGGTCATTATTTATTGTACATGTCAAATTGAGCATTTTTGTTCAATATTGTTATATAATGAATAACCTAATATGGAAATTCAGTCCCTTTCATTGAAAAGCATTTCCTTGATAAGATCGCAACAAGCTCTATGTTTAATTTACAAACTTTCGAGTACTTCCAAGTAAGAGGATTACAGAGTTGTACTTGGATTGAAGAATTTAATTCGTGGGTTATGAATTTAAAATATAGGGTTAAATGCATTAAAAAATCCTTATATTATATCGAATATGCACAAAAAAAAAACTTGTGTTAACATAATAGCCTAGTCACCCACTGAGTTAATTAAAAGAAAGGAAAATTACATGCACACCCCCCTCACTTTTAAAAATTACAAGGATACCCCTTGTCAGCATCTGGCAAGGCCGGAATGTGTAAAATGACATGTTTGTCCCTCCGTAAAACGGACTCAAAAAAAATAAAAAACATTGAAAAATAAATTTGTGTGCACAAACTAAAATGCCCATTACCTTTAACTCTTAATATTTTCCATTCTCACTTAACTCTCCTTCTTCACCATTCCATCTTCCACATCATCACCATGTCCAAAATCCTAATTCCTTTAACTCTCCTTCTTCCTCACCATTACCATGTCCAAAATCCTAATTTCTATCTTCTTCTTCTCATGTCAATCATACCTTCCTTCTTCTCCCGCACCTAACAAAAAATCCCCCGTCAACAAGACTCATGTTGCCGCCGCTGCCGCCGCAACAAGTCTGCTGTCGCAAATCGCCGCCAATCCTTGCTTCAAACTGCCGCTGCCAATACCCACCTTCCAGGTCCGGCCACCGTCACCAACCCATGGTTCAAAGTATCGGCCGATACATAACCGGATCGGACCCCTCCGATCCGATAAATTCCAGCAATACGCTTTGTTACCGGTCGGATATGGTATCGCCAATATTATCGGATATTGGCCGATAATATCGGTGATATCATGATAATATCGAATCAATCCAATATTATCAGCCGAGTCTATGATTATATCGGATATACTGAACAATATATCGGCTAACTATTTTTTTTTTTGGGAAGAATATTGGCAGCAGACTATTTGGCGAAAATGGGTTCTGCTCATGTACCAGTTTTTTCATCGTTCATTTTCATCTTGTTGTACTTTGAACCCCTCTGTTCATATTTAAGTTAATGAAAGTTTCTTTCTGTTAAAAAAAAAAAAAACATTTGTTTGCTGGAACTTGGAAGAATATTAGCACTTTGGCAGCAAGATGGAAAGAGGATGTATTGGCAGCAAGAATATTGTTTGTTTGTTTATAAAATTTTATAACAAATTAAGTGCATTCATATCTTATTTCTATACCGTCGGCTGCCACCACCTCTCACACAAAACCCACAGCCTGCCACCATCTCTCTCCTGAAAATAACCGCATTTGACCAGCTCGCACACAAAACCCGCCGCCACTACTCTTTCACCGAAAACACACGGACGAGGCGGTTGGAGCTCTTCGAATTGGGGATCATGTGAGGGTGTTCGGACGGAGGTGACAGTGAGTCTGGTTTGGCTCATTTTTGTGGAGAAGACGAAGACAGAGGCGAATTTTTGGGCGATGGTGGAGCTTTGCTGTGGTGGTGTCGACGGCGGGTTTTGTGGCTGGGTTGGGGTTGATTTGGTAATGTATGAAGATGGAGTTTAGGGTTACATGATGAAGATGAAGAAGATGTAAAAGAAATAGAAATTACTAAAACAATGAATAAAGTAAATTGTATTAAAGAAAATTAAAACTTATTTATAATTTCTTATTTTTTAATTCATAATTGGTAATTAGATATTTTTTTGTCTTCGTTAACAAATAAATATAGATAATAAAAATAGTATATATTTTGACTATCAATAATAAAAATTTCTATCCTAATTAATTATTAAATACTATTAATAAAAATTTCATCTTTCAGATTTTATCATTGAATAATTTTTTCAAATATAATTAACAAAAAGTATAATTTATTGTTAATTATAGTTACTTGATTATAGCTAAATAAACTAATTAACATCATTCAACACACTACAAGAAAAACATCATATAGGAAGGAGATGAATTTGTTCCAAAAGATCGAATTTTGTTCCCAATTTACATTAGGAACAAAATCAACAACATATTCATCTTGTTCGAATATGGCTTGTAGCTAATTTTAGGAAGGACTGGTTTTGTTGCGAATTCGCAACAAATCATTTACCTACAAATAATTGATTGCTAATTCGCAACAAATATTTCCGACAATGATAGTTGTTGCTGATCCGCAAGGAAGCGTTTGTTGCAAAATTTGTTGGTAATATTTTCGGAATATTAAATTATTTATTATTAGCAACAATTGTTTTTGTTGGCAAAATTATATGAAAAATCAACAACAAATATATATATTCCTAATTCTGTTGCAAATTATAACCAATAATTTCTATTTTATTTATTTTGAAATATAATTTATTTAGTTAACTAATAATAGTAGGAATATACATAAATGAGGCCACCAAAATAAAAGTCGAATATAATAAAATAGGAAATGTAATACATAAGCCAAATTTCGAAGAATCATCGAATGTAAAAATATGTAATAGCCATAACACATAATAGTAATAGTTCTAAATGACATAAAACAAAATGACAAAAGTGATAGGACCAAGTAACTGACTAATCCCGAGCATGATGCTGATCGGGGGAATGATCTCGTCCAGGAGGCTGGTAATGGGGAGGAGGATTCTGGCTAGGTGCTCGATAGTTACCAACAACAGGATATTGACTTGGAGCAAGAGGAGTAGGAGCATGAAAAAAGCTAGTAGCTGGAGGTGGGAAGTACCCGGGAGATGGAGCAGGGAACTGACCGGGATGGCTTGGAAACATACCAATTGCATTAAGAACTGCCATGACACCATCTTTGACACCATCCTTGACACGCTGCTCCAACTTCTTATCCATCTCTTCTTGAATCTTCTCTAATTCTTGAAATCTTTTTTCATTCTCTATTTGTACTTGTGAGCGCATGGTGCTTGAGCTAGGAGCAGAAGAAGTTGAACCTTCACTGTACGAGTTGCCAAACCCATAACAATGCCCGTGTTTTAGGCCACCTGATGCCTCGGCCCATGCTTCAGGAGATACTAAGCATGAACCTCGTATAGTAGGCAACATCGTCGTTCCATCATTCTGAGATTGATTTTCTTTTATTTTTTCAGTATACTTCTCCTATAAAATAAATTAAAAAGAATAATTAATATATTACTATTTGATAGTCGATAATGCATAAACAATTAACAAAAAGAGAAACTTACATATGTATTCTTTGACTTCTCGTCCACAAAAGGTCCTTTTCCTTGGTTCGTCCTATGACACCATGCAAAAGTATTTTGAAAAGGCACGGGTATCCCATTATTTTGTTTAGCCTATAATTTAAGAAAAACATAACTAAAGCGATTAGAATTTAGATAGAGTTTGAAACACCATCACAAGGGTGAAACATATTACATAGTTCTTTGACAAACTCATCAAGTTCATAAAGTTAGATAAGTTCAATAAAAAATTAACTATCGAACAAGATAAGTTCATAAAGTTACCTAACCAAGGGTGAAACATATTACGTAGTTCTATGACAAGTTCATCAATTCATAAAGTTAGATAAGTAAACTAAAAAAATAATTATCGAACAAGACAAGTTCATATAGTTACCTAACCAAGTTATTGAAAACTTTGTAATATATTTCAAACGAGGTTAGGTAACAGCACAAGTTTATAAAGTTAGACAAGTTCATTAACAAACACATGTTCATAAAGTTACCAAGACAAGTTCATAAAGTTAGACAAGTTCAATAAAAAATTAACTTCTTCACATATAACACAACTTGGTTCATGCATAAGCACAAAAATTCAAATTCCATGTTATCATCAAATTTGTAATTCAAGACTTCTAATACATAACCTGAAGCTTGCAACTTTGTGGCATCAACCATCAAAGTCTAAATACCTACTGAACAATACATGAAGGCAAACAAGTATTCCTATGCTTACACACATATATAATTATAAGATTGGTGACACCAAGTGTAAATCAAGAATCAAACTTTGGATACTTCACATAATTCGTTTCATAAATGAACAAACACATGTGTTCACAACTTCTTTATATCTAAACAGATGCGTAAACTAAACATATCTCATATTTAATTAAGGTTTTGGCTGAATTTAAGATAAAAACCTCCAAATGAATGAAACAACAATTACAAATACAACAAAAGCATGCACAAATAGATTTTGAAGCAGCTAATATCCATGTGCATATAAACATAAACAAATTTGGCCAAAAAATACCAATTAAACCTCTCGAATTTGCTGAATTTTTTAACTTACCATCCTAATTGCATGATGAGGAATAGAAATCGAACCCGATGTACTCTTGACCGTCCCAAGACCATTTCTATCCGAGAGTCGATTTTGTCGGTATCGAACTTGAAGACTCTTGAATTTGGGGGTCTCCCATATATTCCAAAGGCCTTCCCATATTTCTTGTCTCATCCATCTTGGTGGAGGTGCAGCTCTCGACTGTGCCTTGATTCTGAGTTCGCTCATATGTGCAGTCATCCTTCTACTAAAGTAGCTCTTCCAGATTTTATATACTTGTTCTTCAGTCCATGGATCACGCCAAGTGAATTTCCCCTACAGTAATCACCAATGTGAAATTAAAGTGTAAACATATTATTCAATATAAAACAAGGATAATTATAAGTAAACTATTTTTAATTACCTTGAATCTGTCAAATAGATCATTCTTTACACGATCTGGAATTTTACTAAATGTCGGCCAAACTCCAGAATACCAACCTTGTAGATCTGGTAATATGCTCCGAGGCGCCGCAGTACTAACGAAGCTGCAAACATGTGATTTGACAATATTATAAAATAATGGACCAACATCAAAATCTATTTCAAAATTTTAGTAAGTTATATGATCATAAGGAGAGAAAATTAAATTTTCAATAAAGAACAAGATTACCATTTTCCCACAGTTATAAGTATCTCTCGACCGGCTTCGTCACGCTCAATCTCGTCTTTATAGTTAGAATTTTGTGGCTCAGATCCATGAGTCAAGTCATCCTGCTGCGAATGTACCTCCTCAGGCAAATCCTGCTCCTCACCCGAATCATCGTGCGAGGGAGAGTCTGAGTCATGTAAATGATTTGTATAATTCATATCTCCAGTCAACAAACTAGTGAAAGTACCACCTTGGTCTCCACCAGGTAACAATCTTGTACACCTTCCCCTAGTATGCATAGTCTGCAAAAAATAATCTAGAGCATAATATTTCATTATTCTAATAATTTAACATGTAATAAGATATACGTAATATGAACTAAATAAAGATTGCAATATTCTCATCGCAATGTCAACTAAGAAAGAGAAGTGGCACACATAACAACAAAATTAACCTTTTAAAAATGCGTAATGATTACAAATTGAAAAGAAACATAACAGTTTGAAAATTTGTAAAATAAGTTACTATGATTCATGAGATAAGTAACAACTTCTGAATAAATCAATTTCCACTAGAACTGTCACTAAAAGTGAGATCATCTTCATCCCCTGATTCTTCCTCTACTAATTGTTCATCATTTGGTTCCACGAATCCTTCTTCTAACTCGTCAGACTCATCTTCTTGTTCAAGTTCCATTCCTTGTGGGTGTAACTCATCAAGGTTCACTTCTTCCTCTTGACGGTGAACATCAGTTAGAATATCAATGTTATCAAGCTCATGATCTAATACAACACGGGCCAGATTTGAACTTGAAGGCTCCTGGTAAACCTCTTCTAGTGGTGCTTGCTCACTATGCATAGTAGTATGACTTATCTCATAAGTGCTTCTTGCCTTCACTTTAAAAACAGCCCTCCAATTGCGATCAGATGCTCTTTTTCTCCAAGGATATGGTGCGTAGTACACTTGATGACACTGAGAAGCAAGCACAAAAGGGTTGTCTTCGGCCATACTAAGAGCATTATTAATATCAACAATATTGTACCTTGGATGAACTTTTGTTCCCCGTCTCCCCGAGTCAAACCATTTGCACTTAAACATTACTATAGTATTGTCACCAGGCCCTAAAAAAATCAACTCAAGAATTTCTAATAATTCACCGTAATACTCTACACTAGAATCATTATAGTAACTCCCACTGATACAGACTCCACTATTCATAGTAGATTTTGTTTCCCCATACTCGAGTGTGTGGAATCTATATCCATTCACAAAATGTTCATTCCAGCGTCTAACAACACTACTAAACCCACGTGAGAATAGTTTGATGTCATTATCAGTTATCTGGCCATCTGCATTCTCAACCTATTGGGCATAAGAACGAATGTTCATGTGTTAATATGACTAGTATATTATATTAAATTTTATAATTGATAGTATAACGACAACTTACATAATTGCAAAACCATAATTGGAACCAAAGAAAAACATGCAAGACGCAATATACATGTCAATTGAAAATAGTAAATCAAGAAAAAAATATGAATCTTAAGATAAACGATAATGAACATTCAAGAATAATGTGCAAGAATTAAATATTGTAAACAAGAAATAAATTAACATGTGTGCACATAATATAATTAAAATTTTGTATCAAGCTCATCACTTACACAAATACCATCAATTTTACACGCTTAAATTTATTAATTGATTCCAAAATGAAACAGCATCTAACGGTACTAGCAGATAGAGAAATTAGAATCTAAAGCTGTTGAATCAGAGATATTGCTAAGTATTTCTAAGGATTCTACATCTGTTCATTGACAATATGTAAGTAGATTAATAATGGTTATGTACTATGCTATGCTAAACATAAAAATATGGTTTGAAAAGTCAAAGATAGAATATCTAGCATTCCTCCAAAATTTGATCATGCATCCTACTTTAACAAAGTCTTGAGCACTTATGCCATAATTTGATCATGCATCCTACTTTAACAAAGTCTAAAGCAGAGACAAAATACCATCCGCAGATTGTAAAGCTCATATCCTAACTCTGAATCAACAACAAGAATAAAACTATGAATTCTTCCACCATTCAATCAAAAAATAAACTATCCTTATTTCAACAAGGCTGAAAAACTGAATCAGAAAGAAAAGAGAATTTGTCCTAACCTAAAAGAGGAAGGTGACTTGTTCTGGAGTAAGGTTGAAGGTGTCACTGTAAATGTCGTAGTCTAATGCCTCTAATTACAGCTGAAGAACACCAGGATTGGAACAAAAAAGCACTAAAATTATGTTTTCAAAAAAACTAAAATCGATATAAATTATTTAAAAATAAAATTGAGTATCTTGCCGTTTGAAAAAATGGAAGAACACCTACTTCTATAACATCCAAAACTCACTCCAACAATTGTGGGTCTCCTTTTCAAAACTTGGTGGAAGTTCACAAATGAGGAATCTGAAATTTTTGGGAGATTAGGGAGAGTTTGAGAGGAGAGAGACGTGGGTAAGAGAGAAAGAGGGGAATGATTGAGGGAGAAAGACTTTTGAATTATTTGGGCTAGTTTGTTGGCGCCCAGTTAAAGCGCCAAGACGGAAGGCAACCCATTTTCGATTCGATTTTTGGTAAGATTGGTAAAGGTGAAAGAAAAATTGACCTCTTTTCAGTCCATAAAGTGGTGAAAGAATTAAAGCAGGATTTTTCCTTGTTACTTTTGGCGCCTAAAACTCAACTCATGTAAAATTAAAGCAGGAAAAAAAATCACTTGTTACTTAAAAACTTCAGAAAACTCGAATAAAAATAATAAAAATGGAGTTACCATAAACGAAAGACATACTTCGTAGTTTTCTTTCTCAATTAATTAAATCTTCATTACATCTTACATCGTAGTTTATGAATAATTTTACTTTATATGGGTTTTAGGTATAACTCATCACTTTTGTTCATTTAGTTATAAACTCTAAAAATGTTCATTTTCAATCAAAAAACCAGAGGTTTACTTCTACTAGTTTTCTTGCTAAGTTTAATGATCAAGAGAGACCACCTTCGGTCGCTAAATAGTCGCTAAATAATACAACATTGTGTCAATAAATCAAAAATTTCAAAGCCCTCTTCATATATACATTGCCCTTCATTTTTTCGCGAAATTGAAATACGTTCAAGATATATACATAATTGTGTCACTAAGTCAAACACCTGGTGTACACCATCAAACACTCGGACTCGGTGCAATTTTCATTCTCCTCTTATTCTAGGGTAAGCCCCTTTTATGAAACGAATTTGCACATTGTTTGACGCGGTAGCTTCATACGCTCTAATTGATGCCCTCTTATACACACCAATTGGATCATCAAAAAATTGATTAACACAATAGATATTTAGTGTACCCAACTCAGTTGCTTGCGACAACACGTACAGAATGTAGCTTAGCTCACAATCAGAACCCGAGAAGTTGAAGATCGTGACCTCATTCAATGCCTCCAATCCCATTGCTTGCAACTTCCAGTCCTTTACGTAGTTAGATACACTAATGCCCGCATTTTTTCATGGTGCGCCCTACACATGTTAAGTCAATTACAATTTTATTTTAGAAACCCAAACAAAGAACGTGTTTAATAAACCATGTAATAACTAATAAGTGACAAACCATAAAACTTAAAATATTACCACCAAATCGACTTTAAGCTCATTCAAGTCTGTACATCTACTGATGAGCACCAATGTGACAGCAAGATTGTCAAGCAACTTCGAACACCTGATCTCTAGGCGGTGCATATTAACAAAAAAGTACCTCGCCATAATGTGATGTAGAGACTCCACATGCGCCAACCTCTAAACAAATAATTCAAAAAAAAATAAAAATCAAAGCAACTTCTTAAAAGCATTTGCACTTATTCAAACAATGATAGATAGATATACCCTAACAAAATCAACCGGGACACGTGCTCGTTCGCTGGACAGCAATTCTTTCGTCATTTTTACAACCTCTCGAAGTAGTCGGTATGTCGAGCAAGTTGATCCGATGTAGTTTCGATGACGGTGTACTATCCACTGTAAAGAACGAGGTAACTGCCCCAATACTTGTAAATGCCCCGGACCCTGTTCGTCTTGTTTCAATAAAATAATAAGGACATCTGCATTGGGGAAGTGTACTTTTATATTCACATTTCCTTGGGCCCGATTGAATGTCATCTTGAATATTTTTACAGAAGGCAAATATGCCTCAAATTCTGTTAGTCCTCTAAAATCACAGTTGAATAACTGCAAATCATTCAACTCGGGACACCATTTTCCAAGGCGGGAAGAAAATGTGTTATCATACAACACAATGTGTTTCAATATGAGTCTTTTTAAATTTCGTAAATTATATCTATTTTCCCACCTAACAATGTAGTTCGGTAGATATAATTTTAACTGAACAAGAGTTTGTGAAAAAAACAAGTTGTTAGGGAGTGAAATGAACAACCGGCCGACTAATTTTAGTATACGAACAGAATGATCTATTCCAAACGCCACCCACTCTTTCCTTATCCAATGCAATGCCTCGGCCCCCATTGGTAACTCAAAGCTCAAGGTTTCAACCACACTTTCATTATGTTCAAGTATAGTGCGATTAACAAAATGAATAAAATCTAAACCATGATAACCCCTTTGTTTGAAACGGTTAATATCGAATAAAAGAGTAGGGCTGGAATACCAACAATGTTGAAAATATTTTGATAAAAGACCCAATCGGGCTGCCTCCACAATGCATACATCCCTTGATAACCTTCCCATAACATGAAAAATTATATCCTCACAAAGGAAACTAAGTCCATTATTAGGAATTGTACCTCGTTCCATGGTTGTTTATATGAACTATCCCCTGTTTATACTTTGTTTCTACTCGTGCAAGATAATCCCCTGTCTCCCCTGTTTATACTCTGTTTCTACTCGTACAAGATGATCCCCTGTCTCCCCTTTTTTGTGGAAGATGATCCTCACAAATATCCCCTGTTTATACTTTGAAAATTCTTTGTAGGTTTTGGTGAAAGAAGATGATCCTCACAAATATCCCCTGTTTAACCTTAATTATACTCTGATCCTCACTAACTTTAGTTATACTAACTTTAATTAACTTTAGTTTTTACTCTTAGATTATTGGTAAGGGCAAATTTAGCTTATTAGGTAAAAAAACAGTGATAAAAGAGAAAAACAATACAATATGGAATTTCAAGATATGCCCAAGATCTTTCATCGAGATAAGGAAACAACTTTAGGGTACAAAGAATTATTATTAAACATAAGCACATTATTAGACATTATTTAATGATAGATATATCTTTTTAAAGTTAAAAAAATACACGACTCTTAGAATTTCTACATTAATGTCAAAGTTATTTGATGTACAAATAATTTGTTAGGTGTATCTTAGAATTTCTACATTTAATTTTTTAAATTATAAATTGAATATTTTTTATATAATAGGACAAACTTGCATCAAAATTTATTTTCTATGTTTAAAAAAAGGTAACTATTGTATCTTCTTCTTATGTTTCTCTTTTTTACTCTTAGATTATTGGTAAGGGTATATTTAGCTTATTAGGTAAAAAAAATAGTGATAAAAGAGAAAAACAATGCAATGAAACGATGGACCCAATTGACAATGTGGTAATTTCTTTATATTTTATCTTATTCCATTTGGATATATGTGGTCCTATCATCTATGTACACATTAGTGTGCTAAATTTAAATTAATGTCATGTATATATGTGTGTATATATATATATGTCTATATTATACCATGTGATCCGTCCACCTTTGTCTAGGCCAAATAACTTGGTTAACCTTTATCAAGGATATGGAATTTCAAGATATGCCCAAGATCTTTCATCGAGATAAGGAAACAACTTTAGGGTACAAAGAATTATTATTAAACATAAGCACATTATTAGACATTATTTAATAATAGATATATCTTTTTAAAGTTAAAAAACACAAAAGCTAAGGATGAAATTTTTTAAGCTTAGTTACATGAAAAGAATGCTTGGGAAGAAAACTAATTCACTTTAACACCCACCATCAAATAAAAATTATAGAAAAATCTATAATGATTACCCACCATTGGTCATTGCAATGATTAACTTTAAGACCCACCAATCAATGTTGATACGGTATTTATAGGGATGTAAATGAGTCAAGTGGAGCCGAACAAATTGTTGTTCAAGCTTATTTATGTGAAAGATTATCGAACTATAAAATTTGTGTTTGATTTTGATTTGATTGTTAATCGAGCCGATCTCAATTATCGAATAGCTTGATTTGTATTTCAGCCTTATATATTTATATTAATAGTACTAAATAATATATATTTATTTCTAATTAGTATTAATTACACTTACATGAAAATTATGAATTTGTTATCTAATATCAGTCATGTTGACATTGATCATTAGATTTGAAAAGCAACAAAATGTAATTTTACCTTGCTTTGGCGCCGAGGTGGGTTTCACGGCTGCGATTTGGCGCCGAGATGGGTTTCACGGCAGTGATTTGGCGTCGAGAATAGAGAAGAGTTTGGAGCGGCGATTTGGAGGGCTTTTCCTCTTCTTTTGTTGAATAAAGAAGTCAAAATATGTTATTTTATCCTCTTCGGCAATTGCCGCGTCTGACTTAGCCAAAAAAAATCAATTCCCCCTTCTTTGTTCTAAATAGTTTAATAGTAATAGTTTATTAGTTTCATTGTGTTTCTAATAAGAGTTTATTAGTTTAATTACAATTGCTCATAATTTTAAGTTATTAATATAGTTAAATTAATTTAATTGTTGATTATTTTCTCTTTAAATGAATACAATGGAGTTTCTACTTATTAATCGAGTCGAGCTCAAATGAGCTTTAATCGAGCCGAAAACTAATCGAGCTCGAGTAGTTTGATATTTTTGTACATTTTTTTTATTATTTTTTACTAATCGAGTCGAGGTTCAAAGGTTATCAAACACAAAACGTTGTTCAAACTTGGTTTGATAAATTAACGAACCGCGCCCAAACGAGCTTTTAGCAATCGAGCTCAAATCGAGTTTCGAGTAGTTTGGTTCGTCTTTCACCCCTAGTCACTTATTAAATGATTCTTACTTGGGATGGATTCAGATTCTCCCATTCTTTTCCCTATATATATAAGTGATTATAGGTTGTCAAATACCATAATTAAATGTGATTCGTATTCATATTATAAGAAGAATTAAAGGCCTGATAAGTTGCAAGACTAAAGTCAAAAAGTGAACATGTCTAAAGGATATTTGGTACTATATTAAAATATTATACACATGAATGATAGCTATTGACATTCTATATGATGATCAGTATCAATTCTAACGTTTAACTGTATACCCTAAGCCCTTATATCCCAAGCCCTAACCCCTAACCCCTAAACCCTAAATGATGAGTTTTCTAATATTCATGGAAAATGAGAAAATAAATGACAATTTCAATAGGTAAGACATAATTTAGTATTATTATCATTATATGTATTGTTTGAATTTTTTTATTAATTATAGCTTTATTAATATATACATAATATATTTTAATAGGTAACAATATATTTAACTATAGTGTTATTGTTATTTTAGTCATAAAAATATTTGGCAACAAATTACTTTGTTTCTAATAATAAATCCTATTCTCCAACGAATACTCTTGTTCCCAAAATTGTAATTTTAATTTATTTATTTTCACAAAATAGTAGCTACAAATTTAGGAACAAAAAATTTGGCGGGAAGTTTTCCTCCATTTTTTTCATAGAAGGAAATGTTTCCTACAAATGTTAGCAATAAATAGATTTGTCCTTGATTTCAGCAACAAAGTTGGTTGTTTCTAATTTTGTGGGAAAGCTCAAAATCGGTTTTGCTTGCTAAAATCATTGCCAATTTTCAAGGAATTTGTTTTCCTTCCTAACTTTGCTTCCTATTTGCTGTTTTTCTTGTAGTGACAAGAAAACTATTTATATAATTTTTTTAAGTAATTTTTGTATTTGAATAGTTAAAAATATTAAATTATTATTATTTAATTAATTAACTAATGATTATGTTTCTGATAATTAAAATTGAGTATTTATTACATGTTTTATTGATTTTTTTAATTGGAACATAATAGCTAATTAGAGTTACTATAAATAATAAATTAAATAAAGTTAAATTTTAAAAAAGAAAGAAAATTCATTTTAGTTAGATTTATTACATAAACACCGCCTGTATTATTTTGCAATTACTAATACCCTTGGGGGTATTTTGGTCATGTAAAATTTGACCATAACTAGTCAGATTTGACCAGGGGCATAATGGGGTTATCAAATATTTTTTTCGCTTACATCAGCAAATTCTGGGCAAGAAAAAACAACAAGGGTGTAAGCCAGTAAGCTCTTAGAAGGGAGATTCTGTAATTTCAAAACTCGACTGGGTTTTTTGATAATTTGCACTTAACTGAGGGGGACTTTTTGTTATTTACTCTTAAAAGAATCTACGCGAAATCCAAATTCCATTAGAAATTAGTGGTTTCATGTTTTTCACCTTTATACACATGCTCACTTGACATTGATACACTCTTCATACAATATAAAAAGGAGATAGTATTATTTCACCCAAAAACACACATTTTCTTCTATTTTTTAGCAAAATTTGGATTCCCCGCAAACTTTTTAATAACACATGGGGTGATTAGGCTATTTCGTTAACACAAGGAGATTTTTAGCATTTTTAAAATAACACGGGAGGGGTTTATGCATTTATTCCTAAAATATATTATGATGAATTCACTAAATTCGAAATATTTAGGTTATGTTTGGTTATGTTTTGGGATGGTATTTTGGTGAGAATTATTGGTGAAAATTTTATGGGGACACGTGCAATTTTGATGGGATAATGTTTGGTTATGTTTTGGGAGTTGATTTTTGAGTGATGTTTTGGTGAGATAGTGTTTGGTTTTGTTTTCAGAGGGAACATAAATTACTGTAGCTGTCAAATCATGTAAGTTTTTGTCTGTCAATAATTAAAAGTTATAATATAATATTGAGATTGTAATAATAATTATATAGATAAATATATATGTATATATGTACAAATTTATGTGTATATATGTAGGTAATAGTAATATATATATATATTGTAACTATATATATATATATATATATGTATATATAGAAAAAATTATATTTAATTTAAAAAAAAATTGAAGACGAAAATGTGGTCTTCAATTTGCTTTTTTCCTTCTTCAAATTATATATAAAATATATATATATATATAATTATATTTAATTATAAATTTATATTTAATTTACAAAAATTATAAAAAAAAGAAAATTTAAGAAATGTCGTCTTCAATTTCGTTTATTTTTTTTATTTATTCTGATTGTATAAAATATATATATATATATATATATATAATTATTTTTAATTATAATATTATATTTAATTTACGATAATAAAAAAAAAGAAAATTGAAGACGACATTGAAGATGTCGTCTTCAATTTTCTTTATATATATCTTTATATATATATATATATATATATATATATAAAGTGAAGACGACATCTTAGATGTCGTCTTCTAAATATATTATAATATATATATATATATGAAGACGACATTGTGGATGTCGTCTTCCATATTAAAAAAAAAATATATATATATATATAATATGAGAGAGAGAGAGAGAGAAAGTGAGAGAGTGAGAGAGAGAACGTGAGAGTGAGAAAAAGTGGGAGACATAATGATGATGTGTTTTTTGAAGAAAAATTAACAACTTTTTCGGATGAAAATTGTGTGATCCAAACGATGTCGGGCGAAAATGGTGTTGAAAACGTAACCAAACATAGCCTTAAGTTTTGATGGATTTAAAAAAAATGTTACTCAAGTTCAAAAAAGTTTGAGTCATTTAAAATCATTAGCTTCAAAATCCTTTATTCACATCGATATTCTTGGGCCCAGAATGCAACCTAAAAATTGATTTTCGACTGTTGCGAAATAATTATTTCCATTATGTTTAAAAACTTTGGCAGTCACCCCTCACCAAAGCTGCCACAACCTTTGTCGACAGAATGGATTGGCACTGTATTTCAAGTTTTGTATCACAACGGAGTTGACGAGACGAAAATGTGTAGTACATCCATAATTCGGTTTCTTATCGACCCCCCCTATTGTCGCTGCCCCGCTATGGGGAAAATTTTAAGGTGGACCAAGACTATTGCTCCCAATACATTTTACGCCACATATTCAAAATGAAAGGGGTGGTTTTCACACCCTCCTACCCTGTGTAAACCCCACCCTCAGTGTTTATGTGGTGAAAAATGGATTGGGAGGAACACTCCCGATCCACCATACAATTAACCCCGCTACTGCAGGCCGCAACGGGTATCCATCCGTTCAGTCACCAACACTGCCATCCCACCATTCATAGAAAAACTCCTTTTTAGATGTTTCATTTGTTTATTGTATTGTTCTTTTTACTCGAAAGAGTGATTGATCTCTTGAATAAGTATTTGTGGCATTTTCATTGTAAATTATTCTATTAGAATTGGATATTTCTTTGAGTTCTATTATCTTACAAGAAACTTGACGTTCCAGCCCAGTTCCATTTATGCAAGTTGTTGATTTGCAATACTTAAGCTTCATGCCAAAAACTAGAAAATAACTGTCGGAGGATTTTCTAATAACGGCAAGTGTATGATTCCCGTATTACGATTGATTACTCTTCTTCGCATGACAACAGATATAATTCATTTGATGCGCATAACAACTAACAATAAATCAAGTGAATCAATACCAGGCTCAAAATCAACTGTTATAAGTTAATTTAAGAGATACGCTGTGCAAAGTGGCTATGAGTGGCTCAAGGGTGACACTCCCATATATATTCAGGTCTGTATGCTTCATCTCATCTGGAGTAATTTCAATATACCGAAACACTCGTTTATTGTTTGATTGGTTGTGCATCATAGATTACTTACACGGGAGAGGTTAAGTAAATTTATTACACTCAATGATAAAAAAATGTGTGTTGTGTGGTCTAGCTTCTGAAACGGTTGAACACCTTTATTTTCAATGTGATTGGGCTCAGCAATTGTTTGGGAAGGTAATGGAGTGGCTGAATGTTCAGATATATCCTTTGAGATTTGACAGATGGATTAGATGGTTACAATTTGCTTTCAGGCCTTGGGAATTTCGACAGAGAGTTATCCGAGCTGGTGTGGCAGGGTTGACTTATAGAACTTGGGAAGAAAGGAACAAGAGGATATTTACACAACAAGAGCGGAACGTGGATATTGTTTATGCACAGCTGAAACTAGAATTGGTTATGCGTTTTTCTTAAAGTTTGCATAGCAGATTGACTCATAGAGATAAAATTTACATAGATGATTTGTTGCATGTACAAGAGTAATTGGTAGGCATTTTTGGCTTCTGTTTTGTTTTGATCTAAGGCTTAGTTGAGTTGATGTGCACTTGTAATACCTATTGTAGCTGTATCTTGAGTTTTGGTTGTAAAAATTTTGCTGAGTTGGTATAAAGTATTATTTTCATCGAAAAAAAAGATCTATATTCTCTCTCCGTATAAATTTTGCTGAGTTGGTATAAAGTATTACTTTCATCGAAAAAGATCTCTATTCTCTCTCCGTTAACTTAACAAACCAAGTTTGAAAATTATTTTTGTTCAATAAAATTTTGAAGCTCAATCAACTAGTGAAAAAGAACGAGAAAAAAACAATCAAATTATTAGAACTTGGGTTAAATTTCAGTCAATTAAAATCTAAAACTCGTTTCAATTCGATTGGCAATCAAACAAAAGCTCACATTAATCATGAAAAATGATGATAATTCAAACCAGCATACACTCTCCTTATGCACCCCCTCCTTATTCAGTCAGACTCCTTTTGTTTACAACCCTAACTCAGCCAAAATCCCATTTCTTTAAGCAACCTTTTGAAAATTCTTCTTCCAAATTACCAAGAAAAATAATAACATTCAAGAAATAGCATAAACCAAAATAATTTGCATAGAAGGAAGAAGTAATTATTTAACACAAAAGTGAACAGTACAAACTTCATCATCCCTCTAAAGAAAATCAACATAAAAACACAATCAATGCAAGAAGAAAGCTTCTTCATAATCTCTTTAAGCTTTTCTTTCTAGCATCTATCTTCTTTTTGTCGGCCGGAACTTTAGCCAGCCCTGCTTCCTTCTTTAGTGTAGCTGGAGCTGCTTTCGATCCGCTAACTCCCGTCTCAGCTGATGAAAGCATGGTCGTTGGATGATCTTGACCATTTTCTGGTTTTGGGGCCAAGGGAGATGGTAATTGGGCAGGTGCAGCTGCACCTGATACGGCATTGCTCTTTTGGTCGACACATTTTGCTGAAGTGTTTGTTTGATCCATATTTATGGCAGTTGTGGGCTCCGGAATGGCTCCGGTTTTGAGCTTTGGCTTCGGCTTGAGGGCGTGTATTCCAGTGTAGAGCCTGAAAGATTTATGAACCAGGAGAACTCCACTAAATTAGAGAGCTCATTTATAGAAAGCGTTAAGGTGATCTCATTTATTTCGCTTTAATACATCATCAAGATTATCATCTAACAATTCACAAACCCCATTTTTCCTAATAAAGTTGCTTCCGCTTTCATCACGGCGAAAACGTATTCAAACAAGGGATAATCAAAATACACACCCCTCACTTATTAGGTAATTACCAGTGAGGTTTTGCAAATCACCAAAACACCCTTTGTCAGATGTTAACAACTCAAAAAACAAGGGATGCAATTGTACTCTGTTTCTTACTAGCTACTACTAAGGGGTAAAATCTTAAGTTGCTTTTATTTTTACCGAAAATTATGGTAATTTCTCAAAATTTGGGGCGTTTTCCGTAATTAGGTCTCAGCTCCGAGTGTGTATAATTTACACTTAAAAATAACAAAGAAGTTCATGAAAAATAGCCAATTTAGAGGTCATGGTCGCCGTTGTACGAATAATACACGAAATTAACATCACATAAATTACAGGTATGCTTCCATTCTTATGCAAGAAATAGGAAGGCTCTTCTTACCTCGCATGTCTGGCATACTCGTCATAATTTTCAAGCAGCATCTTGCCAGCCTGCTCGTTTAAAGCCGATTCTGGAAATGGTTCGATCAATAAGCATCTGATCACCTGTCCCATTAAGGAGCATACGACAAAATATTAGCAAAATGAGTGCCTTAAATTAGTAATACTTAAAAGAAGAAAGATAAAGATATGATCGGTTTAACTCATGCCACCCAATTGTGTCCTTAACCAAACAGGTTGTAAGTCGTTGGATGATACCTAATGATGTCATTATTTCACTTTGTGGCATCATCACGAACACGATACCACCCAAGTGAGCGGCATGAACTAAACCGAAAACTATTTTGTACTTTACATTGATTAAACAAGCTTAGATTGACCACACATCAACTTTGTTAAATCAATCACCAAAATGACAGGCTTACAATTAGAACATGGCGTAAGCCAAGACTTGGGTTCCAATCTCTCTTCAATGCATTAACGCAAATCTCGCCATTGGTCGCGATATTTGGATGAAAAATCTTGGTCAAAAAATAGCCTGAGAGAGAAACCAAGAAGTTAAAAAATTTAGAACTGTAATATGTATAAAACAATTCATTTATAGGCCCAAAAATAAATAATAAGAAATATAAAGTTGAGATTAACCAGGGAGATCCTAATCAAATAAACGAATTACTATTTAAGGATTTGCAGCACCTATTATTGAAATTTGTTTATGATCATAAACTTACCTAAAGGAAAGGTTAGCACTGCAAATAAGCTAATTACATTTGGAAACATTACAATCTAATCGGATTCTATATTAAGTGTAGGAGATCACGCCACCTTTTGGAGGAGATTGTGGGAAATCATGAGATAATATCAACTTCATGCGAAAAACTCCATTTTCATATGGCGTCCCAGCTGCGAAAGTACATTTAATCAATCAAATGTGACGTTTAATAGATAAAAGCTAAAGGCCGAAAAATAAGTACCTGGGCCTTCAATATCAGCATATATAACTGAAAAATTATCATCATTTACGCCTACTTTAATGCCTTCCGGAGGGGTTTCATCAAGATTCTTCAGTTCTTTTGCCAGTTGTTTTATCACATTCGGGGGAAGATTCTCATTGGTTGCCTAAATCAAATACACAAACAAAATACATAATTATGTGGGACCATGTTCAAATAAAAAAAACAATTCCGTTATATTGGCACGTTAAGCATATCTCTAAGTCTAACTACAAACTTACTTCACACCTTAACCGACTTTTGTAAGTTTAATAAATATCCAAATTAGTATTGAAATTCGATATTCATTTCCTTAAGTGGGGTTTTTTACTCAGATACTATATTAACTAAACATTCTTTACCCGAGTCAACATGAGAAAATAAGGGGTTGCCTCAAGATGAAATGTAACATTACCATAGCACGTTTTTTGTCAGAGGGAAAGTTCACCCTTTAACTTTTCTGCAGCAATCACGATGATCCTGCATAATAACAGAATTAACATTTCATATCACTATGAATATAATTTACTTATCTCTAGAATTTATATAAATTCCAAAAAAAAAAAAAAAGTATAAAAGCAGCAAAAAATTAAACACTAAAATTAATGAAAATGCAGTACACGTTGACATATCATAAAGCCATCTCATTCCTTATGGGTCAGGCATGCCAGCTATAAAATTATTGAGCAATATACATTTCTTATGCAATTATTGGTGATATGGCAGCCAAAGGAGCACAGCCAAAAACAAAAAAGCAGAAAAATTAAAAGGAAAGGTGTCCTGTCCCGAGAAGTAACAACATCCAATAGAGTGATTCCAATAGCTAAATTCCAATTTCAGAATCAATGCACGTTACAGCGCCAAACTAGAAATGTAGCAGTTAAGTCCATGAAGCTAAGACGGAAATAAACAGCGAAAGCTATTTTGTCGACGTACGAAGAATAAAATCAATGTTATGCGCCTATTCAGCACATATTATGACAGGCTTTCATATTTTAAAACCAAAGTTATAAGAAATTAAGCAGAAACTCGTCATTTGATTTGAAATTCACTTAATTTGAAGCTATGGCCTGTATTAAATACGAAGGAGGAGGGATTGGCCAACAATCATCATCTCAGCTAGATTTCTTGATAATTATATTTCGTTGCCAATTTTAATCCCTAACTACGAGGAGCTCATGAACTGAAATTCATTTCCATCTTTTCACTCCCAAACTCTCCACCGCAAATTTTAATAACCCAACATCGAGTATTACACATAACACATAACAACATTTCTTCCGAAGACAATTTATCATTATGATTCAAGGCCGGAATCCCAATCAACGAAAGCTTACAGGAGCAAATAAGAAAATTATGAGAAAACTAATCAGACAAGAAAACTTGATCCACCAATTTAATGATTTTTAGAAAGGAAAAATCAAAAAACAGCGCAAACGGTTCCGCTCATAAAGATCAAAAGGCAGTAATTCACAAACCTAAAGACCCATGATAGAAAAGTATTGAAAATAATAATTTTATTCAAATTTCAAAGCCAAACAGTCCAAAATTAGGTTGGGCTTTGAATCAAGCTCTTGCATCATCATCTTGTATATATAATTAACATTCCCCCAAATTTTCGAATCAACTTCACACAATTACACACACACGGACACAATTACACACACACAATTACACACACACACATAGTACCATGAAATTAATATGCGTTAACCTAGAACAAAGAAAAGAACTTTCCATATATGAAGCATTGGAAAAGCTGCACACTTTACGGATCGGAAATTCCGAATCAGACGAAGCAAAGAATAAACCCTAAAAATAAATACTTCAAGAAAAATTCACAAAAATATAAAATTAAATGAATTCAAGAAAAAAATCAGAAAAGCTCATTTCAGATATACATTCAAGAAACCCAAAATTGAACATTTAAAACTAAATCCAAGACTTCAAACACTAACAAAATGTGTTAGTTAAATTAAAAAATTAAAAAACCCAAATAAAAGAAAGATACCTTCGAGCAAGAGAGAGAGAGAAATCTGAGTGTGATGTGGTATATAGGGAAGAGGGGATGATGTGTGTGTTTTTCTTTGCTTTCGCTTTCTTAGATATATAGAGATAGATTATATATATATCAGTCTTTGCAAATGCTACAAATAGATTTCAGAAAGCGATCTCTCCCTTCGTGAAATGATTGAGGTGTTGATTTTCAACCAACAGGCAGCGGAAGAGAGAGAGAGAGCGTATATCTATCTGTCTGTGTGTATATATATATATATATATACACACACAAAGAGAGAGAGAGAGAGAGAGAGAGAAATAGTGAGACTTTGAGTTGGGATGTTGATATGGGCGCTCCTAATTATACTACGGGCACTCTTTGGATTGTACCGTTACAATACAGACGGATACTTACAGCTGCAAGCCTTTCCACATTTTGTTTGTATTTTGATGGTACTTTTTAAAATGTTCTAATTTTTATTGTTAACAAATTGGCAATACGCACCCTCGAATTGCCACATTTTTGCACTTTGCACCTTTAAATTTAATTTTTGGCATTTTGCCCCTTTAAGTTAATTTACACCGTCGAACTCATAAAAAAATAATTTTACTCAATTTTTGGAGGGAAATTGCAGATACAAAAATTGTACCAAAAAATGTGAAAATTTATAGAAGTCCATAGGCAAAACTATACCAAAAAGCGTGAAAAATATGTAGAAGTTCTCTTAATTTTAGGGCTAGTCAATAAACTAAAACCTGTAAAATTCTCTCTTCAACCCTTAGAGAGACCACTAGAGAATCTTCATCACAACCTCAAGCGTCAATTTCCCACCACTATTGTCTTTGCATATAAGGGATCCAAGTGTTGAAGGGGGAATTTAAGAGATTCTAGTGTATTGGCTAATCTCGAAATTGAGAGGACTTCTATAGATTTTTACCTTTTTATGGTACAATTTTGCCTTCAAAAATTATAGATTTTCACATTTTTTTCTTGGTAAAATCCCACCTTCTTTGTATTTACAGTTTTCCCTTCTAAGCTAAGTAACTTGTTTTTTTGGTGAGTTAAATGGTTTAAATTCTCTTTAGAGTGCAAAATGCCATATTATATATTTATATGTAATTCGAGGGTGCAAAGTGGCAAAAGGTGGCAATTCAAGGGTGCAATATGCCAATTATCCTTTATTGTTTTTTGAATTTGTTCTAATAAATAATGATGTGCCTAATTTAGTCACAATTATTAAATGATCGGGATATTCTCAATGTTTGATAAGATCACCAAATAACTTCAAGGTTCGCGCATTTTCATTCAGAGCGAGTTGATCATGTTCTAGTAATGATTTACCTAATCTTAGGCACGGTTATTAAATGATCGGATTACCTTTAACAACCCATAAAATCATTAAATAGTCTCAAGATATGCATTTTTTTATTCAAGTCGGATTGCCCCAGCAACCCTGAATTAGGATTGTAGATCACGACTATGTGGCCACTCTCCATTGTGCCACCGGCGACGTGTCCATACAAATATTCATACACTATAAAGAACTCTATATATACCCTGATCGGGACAATTATGAGATATGTTATAGTAGTTTTTGAATTCGAATGACATTTACCTTATTTGTCTTTCCGGACATAACTTTCAAAAGATTGATGAGAAACCAACCCCAACTAAATCATAGCGTGATTATTTGGATATCATGTAATTTCTATCTTAAAGTAAAGATTGTGCTCGACCCAAAAGTTCTAATGGGGAGGTGACCTACAAAACGACCAAATTCAAATAATAATAATCTACTTCATACCATAAAAAGTAAATAATAACTTTTGATTAGATAATATCAAGTATACGAAAAAAACTTTATCTAAGATCAACATGTCATTAAAGTTAAATTTTGTCGATATTGAAGAAACATTAGAAATCGTAGAAGTATTATTACGAAATCGGAATTTCCGACGAGTTCACCCCTAGCTAACAAGTTTGCATTATAAATAGAAGAAAAAGAAACGTATAAATGTTTGATGTCACTAATTAATGGTCCTAAATGAGAAATCTGAGTTAGCGACCGACAATCTCCCTCCATAATCACATCATGTCACCTTATTCGTGGGTTTTTTTTAACTAGTCAATTTTTAATTACGTGGTCGATTGTACAAAAATAAAAAATAATCATGATCACATTGAAAATCGAATTTTCTAACTCCCTTCAAATCACTCCCAAAATAGTTAACAAATGTGCCCCACCATAAAAATCCTAAAACGACTCAAAGTGATAATACACTTGAGAAATTGCCAAATGGGGACTTGATTAAAGGAAATTAAAGTACTAGTTCTAAGTAAATAAATTCAGGTTCATTTGGTAAAGCACATTGGTTGAAGTATTGTTTGTGTAGTTGGGTGTTATATCAAATTATTAATAACAAGTTTATTGTGACTAGAAATTTGTGAAATTAATTAAATAAAATGCGTGGGTTACTAATTAAAGGAAAATTTATTGAAAAAATTCCTTAATATAAAATTTTATATCTTTCATTTTCAAAAAAAAAAAATCAAGAGTTAATAAATTTATGATTTGAATTGCTTAAGAATAAATCAATTGTGCTTTTGTATAGAAATTTATTAATTTAGAATAATTAAATTGATAATTGATATTAATTAAGAATTTAATTTCAAAATTTGGGATTTTTTTAATTTTCTTAAAAATATAAAAAGGTATTTTTAAACAGTTAAAAATTAAAGTAAAAACTAAATTATATGATAATATTTTTATACAATTTATAAGTTAAAAAATCCAAAACAAAAAGACTTCGTTAAAAAAACTTAATTGATCAATTTTTATCTTAAGAAATAAAAGTTACATGAGTCTAAAAAAATTGTTGATTTTAATTTTTAAATTTTTCCGAATGAAAAATTTGTATAATAAGTGTCATGCCCCGAACCCTCGAGCCCATTGGATGCGAGAATTATCTCCAAACTCACCAAGTGCAATCTGAAATTAAGGTCTCAACAATTTACTTAAAAAAATATATATATAATGGCTACACATGAGTTCTTTAGCAATTGCTTATAAGTTTTTCACTTTTCCAATTCCTATTACATGTGGGATAGGGTATCACAATCACTCCTTCTTAAGAACGTGATGTCCTTATTGCGGCGTGATACAACTCATTTCTTAAATCGTGACATCATCATCGCGGCGTGACACAATCCATGATCGGTCACCAGGGGTCGAGACTCTAGATGTGGCTCCTACGATTCAAGAGGTGGTTCACACACGTGTAACACTTTGTCCCGCTGCTGCAGATTCAAGAGGTGGATCTCACGCGCGTATCACTTTGTCCCTATAGCAATTAGCTCCCTCCCACCAGACGATCAACTCTAATACCATTTGTCATGCTCCATATCCTCAAGCTCGTTGGACTCAATAATTCTCCAAACCTACTAAGCACATTATGAAATTAAACTATCAGTCACTTGCTTAAAAGTTGTATTCTATGGGTGCACATGTTATAAGTTTTTAACTTTTTCAATTCTTATTTCATGTGATAAGGGCGTATCACAATGAATTTTTGGGATTGAAATTTTCTTCATAGATTTTTTTAGATATATTTTATTTTAGGGAGTTCTATTAATTTTCCCATAATAATTAAATGAAATATGCAAGCGTGTTGAACTTTGATATAGGAACAACGTGTCGGCAGATGAGACAGCTCGGGACATAAGCGTTAAATTGCATCACTCCACGCTAGGGGTGTTCACGAATCGACCGAACCGATCGAGAATCGAAATTTCGGTGGGGACCGAAAATTTCGGTTCGGTTTTCGATTTATTTATTTTTTTGCAAATTTCAGTTTTGAGGTTTGGTTTTCGGTTTTGAGGTTCGGTTCGGTCGGTTAACAGAAAAATCAAATTTTTTATTTTTTATATAGTATAATATAGACCAAAAACTATAAAAAATGTGTTTCCTAGTGACAACTTATAGGAAAATAAAGAAAATGAATTAAAATTAGTCATAATTAAATTTTAATTATTTATTTATATCTAATTTATTTATTTATTTATACCAAAAAATCAAACCGAGCCGGTTCACTTTTTAATTTCATTATGTCAATTTTAGTTGGTCGTGCTAAACATAATTATAAATATATAAATGTATGCATTCCAAAGAAAAAGTGAACAACAATAGCCAAAAAACAGTAGCTAGTGAGATTTTTCAAAAAACAGTACAAAAAAATATTGGTTTTAACCGACCCTGTTCGGTTCGATTTTCGGTCCGAAATTTTGGAAAACCGAAATTTCTGTCCGGTTCAGTTAAAAAACTGACCGATGAACACCCCACTCCACGCTCTCTTCTCGCCGTGAGAAAAAATGCTAAATATGCCCACCCTTATGAATCTAATAATCTATATTATCTTATTAAAATAGAAGAGAAAAGGAAATTGATCATTATTTTATTTTATTAAAGGAGAAAAGAAAAAGGAATTGATAATTCTTTTGGATAAATAGTCGATCATTTTATTGTATTTAAAACAAATCTCAGCTATTTTCAATGAAGTAATTGACAGTATAAAAACACTAAATTATTTAAAAATATAACATTTCGAAAATCTTTTAGAGAACAAAGTCTCTCAAACAAGAGAAACAAATTCTAATCCAAAAATTGAAACCTAGTCAAACCAAACAACTTATTGAATGACCAACTCTACTAAAAGTTTAAACCGTCAGAGAAGAGAATTATTTAATATTTAATTGATACATCTAACACACCCCTCACGTGCAGGCGGCATTTTTTTTAACCAAGCCTAGCACGTGTAATATTTTTAATAAATGGGTGGCGGTAAGGTTTGAACACGGGACCTCTTTGTTTTTGGCCTAACTCTGATACCATATTGAATGATCAACTCTACTAAAAGTTTAAGCTATTAGAAAAGAGAATCATTTAATATTTAATTGATACATCTAACACAACTACCAATTAAGTAGCAACTAACCTAAACTAAACCAACAACACCGAGACAAAGTTGCCTCACCATGTCCTTCTACATCAAATTCAAGCTCAAAAAAAAAGTACAAGTAAGGCATTTTTGATCTCATATTACGGTAAGAAAGCGAAAAGTGTCAAGGCATATATTATAAAGTAGTATGTTTTCAAGTGAAAAAATATTCTTGTTTAGCTTTTCTTCATTAAAAATCAAGAACAAAATGAGGTAAAATGTTGGAGCAAAAATTAATGTTTTTATAACATTCTCAATCTATTTGGTCTTTTTTAATGTTTTTCTAGCAAAATAATATAATTTCTCAATTTTCAGGACAATTACAAATTATGATAATTTTATTTTTTCTTGGTTTACACCAAGGGTTTCTCCCTCAGCCGGACGTCGGAAACTAATCCCTTCGAGACGTAAAGATCACCGAAGTGGGTCTGCTTCACCCAACAAAGTCTTTTTCATATACACAGTAAGAGATCGAACCCTGAATAACATGTTTAAAGAACCCAACTATCTACTAACTGTGTTGGTCCTTGTACAAATTATGATAATGGTAAAGGTAAAGGACCCCATACACTCTTAAGAGCAAATTAAAGTTTCGAGAAAAATAATAGAGGACCCATACCAAAAATTGTTGTCCAAAAAACAACCCATATGTATAATGCTTTGTTCATCTCTTTATCCACTAATATAAACCTCATTTCTCTTCTATATATAATTTAAGAAACTTTTGTATCTATTTAAATGGCTTTAGTGGTTCTCAAAGAATCTGGAAATTTGGAGGGCTCCACGTTCTGTTGTGATATAACCTTTTACGTATGAGAAATTCGACGTATTTATAATTGTGATTAATCCATAACTCAAAAATATTTTGGAAATTCTAGAATTATGCTCTTTGAATTCAATGGAATATATTACATTTATGACCAATAATTAGAAGTGTATAGCTGGATGGGGCCATCAAGGACAATGTATAAATATATATACACACACATATATATACAGATATAGTGTGTGTATATATATATATATTTGTGTATATATATATATATAATTTAGTAAGGCAATTAATTCCATAAATAAATTCATGGTCTTGTTCATTAGGTATACCTGCTGAATTGAAACCATCAATCTATACCGACTGGAGACTAATATATATGTTGCAAAATTATGAACGAGTTTTTTTATGAAACAAATTTTAGCCAAACAATTTAATTTAAATTTGGTTCTATTAACTCAAAGATATTAAATAATGGACATTGATAGTGCACTACAAGTTCAGAAGAAAAAAATCGATGATTTAAAAAAATCGAATTTTGTGTTTGAATTTATTTTATCTTTATTTGGTTGTTATTTGGCTAAAGTTACGTTAATATTTAATCTCTCATGAACTTTTGGAGTACATAATTTTATTTATTTAACTTAGAAAATTTTATATATAATTTCAAAATGAAGTCTCAGTTTGTTCAGATAAAAATTTACTGTTAGAGCTTATAAAATGCTCAATATTACAGAGCATAAAATTATATAAAAGAAAGGGACAGTTTGTTAGATTTTTAAAGAACAAGTTGTGATTTGTTGGTATTATTTTTTACGAAAAATTACTCAAACCCCCTAAAATAATTTTGTAGATCTAAAAAGCCCATCAAAATATTTTTCAATATCAAAAATCTATTCTACAAACATTTCAGTCCAAAAAACTTAAAGTTAAAATTAACAACTTTTTGGACTAATTTACCCTTAATTTCTTTAGTTAAAAATTGATTAATTCATCTTTTTATTGAAACTTCTTTGTTTTAATTTTTAAATAATTTCAAATTGATAACTTGTATATTAAAATTTTTATTTAGAAATATTAAATATCTTTATATAATTTATTTTTGACTTTAATACGATAATTATCTAAAAAAAATACGAAGATGAGAAAATCCAAAATTTGAAATTAAAATCATAACTAATATCATTTAATATAAAAGTTTTAAATAAATAAATACCTATACAAAAGTACAATTCATTAATTTCCAATCCAGAAGATTAAGAGCAATTAAGTTTATAAATTTATTAACCCCTAAATATTGGATTGTTTTGACTGAAAATTTGGTGGAGTAAATTTTTTGTATTAAAAAATATTTCATGACTTTTTTCGAATATAAAAATTTATTTAATGGGGTTTTTAGTGATTTTTCCTATTTTTTTAAATAAAACTTTCAAATATATTGTTCGGAGAAAAGTGGTTGGGCTTGAGGCCCGAGAAATTGTCGGGATGTGAGACAAAAATGGTGCTGAAATTTAAAATTGCCGAGGGTTGGTGACCGTTGGAGAGTCAGCTTTCCACTAGCCGTTATATGCTGCCAGCTAAATTTTATTCCTCTTCACTGTTTCACCTCAAAATTTTATTCTACTACAAGTTGACTATTAGTGGAATATAACTATATGTAAATTATATATATATATATATACACTATATATTACTAAAAGCCTCTTACGATGATAATATTTGTGAATACATGATTATCTTGATCACGACACTTCTTAGGCATGGGAAATGACCTTGAAAATAGAAAAAAAAAAAAAAAACATGTTAGTCTAGTTAGAGGTTGTCCCGCGGTTGGTCCTTTTATGCTTAAGTTGGAGATCTTTATAGGTTGTCATTATAAGCTCGATCCGAGAGGAGATGGAATATAAAAGGCACACATGATTAGGGTTACTATTGCGCAGGGTAATTTAGGGTTTTAAACCCTATCCACGTGGAGCTCTCAAATGAGTTGTAGTTATCATGATCAAGAGTTAATATTCTAGGTACGACTTAGAGGTCCAGTAGGTCCCTTCGCGGTGTGTGCATTTTGGCCCTCTTCAAGAGCATTTTGATCATTCTTGAGTTTGTACATCGTCTGTCGTATCTTATTAGTTATTAAAATATTCAAATGGTATATATATATATATGTGTGTGTGTTTAATTGGTACTAAATATTATATTTTCATTGCCTTTAAAAATCTACTAGAGAATACTCTGACTCGACAAATTCGGACTGATAGTTTTTAATCATGGGTCACACAAACCCTATAATACTCCAAATAAGGAGAGAAAAGTCACAACTTGTGACAGTCTGAAATTAAACCTAAGACTTCCAATATAAAAGTGAAAATTGATACCATTAAACTAACAAATATTGAGTTAACATGGTTTTACCTTTTATCAATAAAACATAGAGGTAAAAAAATAACATAAAAATGAAAATAGACATGAGAGACAGGTTGATGTGCATTATTGAAATAATGAAATCTGTGGATGAGACATTACTAAACTATTGATCAACTACTTATTCTTTTTATCATTAAACTAATAAGTCTTGAGTTAACATAGTTTTACCTCTTTGTTTGTGTTTTCATTTTGCTTTTTTCATTTTTATTTTTATCTGAAAATAAAAATACACAATTTACAGTATTTTTAACTGAAAATATTCTCATTTTCGTTCTTATTTTTACGTTCCTGAAAAATTTCAATCATTTATTTAAAATTACATTTCACATCACTTATCTCACATTTTCTATCTCATCTATCCATCACCATCCTTTCTCTCATCTCTCATCCACCCATCACCATCATCTCTCTCTCCGCTCTCATCAATATTCAACATCAAATTAAATACTATTTATTTAATCATTTCACGCATCACACTCACAAATTTCAACCATTTTAAAAAACATAACCAAACACACCTACTTTTTTCACACAAAAATAAAAAAAATGCGTTCTTTCATATATTTTAGAAAATAACGGTTGAAAATGAAATGAAAACACAGAGCCATAATTTTTTCCACAGCCATTCTATGTCGAATCGATTGTAAGAAATCTAGTTCAATCAACATGGTAAAAATTGAGTATGAAAAATCACTTAATATTAATGCGAAAAACATATCGATTTTATTGTACCCAATTCACGAATCTTCATTCCACTTGGTGTTGAGACTTTGAGACATCGTATCCTCTTCTTTTCAACATTAATTAATAGATAAATCATTTAATTACACTTTCCAATCATTATTATCTTGAAAGGCAGCGTGTGAAATTATTTTTTATTTTTTAAACAAAAGCTAAAGTCATGTATGAGTGGAAAGAAAAGCAAGTGCAATTTTTCTTTTACTTCGGGCTTTTCCCTCTTTTATATATATATATATATATATATATATTAAAATAGTGTAATTTAGCATTAGAACCAAATCAATAGGATCAAATCAATAGGATTTGCATAGTCTAAAGAAGAATAAATTAGGCTGACTGGTATAGACACTTCGAATCCACATTCCAATTTCTTTTTATGATATGACATTATACTATTATGATTGGTTGTTGGGTAATTAATTAAATATTATCGCCACAATTACCGACATTTTATAGAATCTCTCTTTCTCTCTCTTTTTTATTTATTTATTTTTTATTGATAAGATAAAGTAGGGAAATAGATGGCTTTCTAGGCGTGATGAAAAGAGTTGTCCATACAAGTCGAAATATGTTAGAACTTATACTAGTGTCCATTGAACAAGTTCGTTATCTCAATCTGAATAAAATTTATAGTAATTTGATCTGATTCACTATTATACATATACACGTTCAGGGCCAGAACCACAATCTATTATGATTTCTTTAGAAGAACTTAATGTGATATAGGCTTTCGTGACAAGCTAGACCTTACTAAACCTTCCCCGCAATAACACCACATACTCATTCTTTTCCATTGTGAAAATTAAATGAAATCTTTGATAATTGCGTATCAAAATTAGTAACAGACAATATTTAAGTTATAATTTGTTTTAAGAAATTACATATATTTTCTTAAAGTCTTATAGTCTCTCTTTTCTTTTCTTTTTTTAAAGTAATTCTTAGTCTTGTAGTCATTTGGAGAGTAACCCTTCCAATATGAAGGGAAATTGAGATATTAGGTAGATGGTGATTCCACTAGAACTTGGAGATTATAATCCAATAAGTAGTTGGTTATGCAAAGAACTAGTCCTAAGCCCCCATATTTAGGGGTAATTGGCATATTGCACCCTTAAATTGTCAATTTTTTTTGGCACAATGCACCTTTAAATTAAAGTTTTGACACTTTGTACTCTCGAATTACATGACGTGACATTTTGCACCCTAAAGCAAATTTACACTATCCAACTTACCAAAAAAATGTGTTCACTCGGTTTCAAGGGTAAAATTATAAATACAAAGAAGGCAAAATTGTACCTAGAAAAAAAAGTGAAAATTTATAAAATTAGAAGGCAAAATTGTAGCATAAAAACGTGAAAATCTATAAAGATCCTCTCATATGTAAGGTTGGTCAACTAAAACCTCTAAAACTCCCGGAGAAATTCTTTCGAATTGAGACAACATTGGTCGTGATATTGAGGCTTGACGTCAATGATGAACATTCTCGAAGAGTTTCTCAAGAGTTGAAGAGAGAATTTTAAGAAGTTTAGTTTATTGGCTAATTCTAGAATTAAGAGGACTTCTACAGATTCCTTCATTTATTGGTATAATTTTGTCTTCATACTGTTACAGATTTTCAACATTTTTTTTGTACAATTTTGCCTCTTTGCATATAGAATTTTACCCTAAAAAACCCTAGTGAAAATATTTTTTTGGATTAGTTAGATGGTGTAAATTCAATCAGAGTGCAAAATGCCAAGGTATATGTAATTCGAAGGTGTAAAGTGCCAAAAATCAAATTTAAGGTAGCATTGTGCCCAAAGTTAACAATTTAGTGATGCAATATGCCAAAATGTGGCAATTTAAAGGTGCAATATGCCAATTACCCCCATATTTATGAGGTTTCATATTCAAGTCTGTTAAACTTGCGAGTGCTTTCTTTGTTATATTTCTCTACTCTTCCCATATAGTTGTTTATTGATTACTGTATAAAATAATTGTTAATTAATATTTAATATTGATCCATTCATAGATGGGTGATAATTGATGAATTCGAGAGTCCAACTCTGAGATAAATATCCACCACAAATAGTGTTAAAATATGTGGAGAGTCCACCAAAAAATATATATATATATTTTATTATATTTTAATATTTGTGTGGTGGAACCCGGATCCACTAAGTATCAACCTTCATAGATATCCATTAATTGTTAATTAATGTATTGCAGACTTAATACAGCACTAAAGTTATAGAGAAAATGACTAAAAAATGATTGCTTAAAGTTTTGGAGATGTAAGAGACGATCTCTAAAGTATCGCATGGTCTGATGCTAGAATGTCACAGTCGAGATCGACAATTAATCTACACCGGACATTTGATCAGTTCGACCCGTATAAAAAAACGAGGGCCCTTGGATGACTCATGAGTTAGGTATTCAAGGGGCAAAATGCGTATTAGAATATGTGGGATTTTCATAATGGTGCAATTATCGTTTATCTTTTTTTTTTTTTAACACCTATATATCTAGCATGACAAACTTGATAATTATAATTCTGAGTTATAAAAACTCTATCTAGCTCCATAAAGGGATGTAGACACACAATACTTGGCAGCCTGAATTCGAACCCAAGAATTATCACATAAAATGGGAGGGTGCATACTATTAAATTAATAAGTTTTGGGTTTTTTTAAAAGAACGGGGATGTCCCATATGTCTAGCTCGACAAACTCAAATTGATAGTTATCAATTGAGCCATAAAGATTCCATCTAACTTCATAAAAGAGGGAAAAACCACAACTTGTGCAGCCTGGATTCAAACTCCAGGACCTCTCAGGAGGTAGATACTATTAGATTAACAAATCTTGGGTAATTATCGTTTATCTTAAAAGAGAAAAAATATTATACTAAAAGAATATTATTGTGTGATAAAAATAAATAAAAATCCATGCCACTATAGTACCCGAATTATTCCTCTTCAATAATTGGGACTGCTAATGCACTATTGGGCCTTTTGGAGTCATTTTAGCCAACTTTTTACCTCATTTCATTACTTTTCTCATGAAGCTAACTTGAATTGGGCCGACTCACAAATTGGACCAGTAGAGTTAAAATATTACTATATATTTTATATATTATCTGATATATTCGAGTGAGTCGTATACGATATGTTTACTCCTTTTCCTTTTGTACTATAAGTATTTCGAGAAATTTAGATTCAAGGAATTAATGTTGAAAAACAATTAGGAGTAATAATCTATTGTAATATTTATTACCATTTATCAGTGCTTTAGGACATAATAATGTATTTTGGGACTCCAACATTGACTCGCATCTCAAAATGTGAACAAATAATAGGAGCATGTGAAAACATCTTTTTATTTATTTTATTTTTCATAAATTCTATTTGAGTATATTTTTCTTTGAAGTTATAACTATTAGATAATCACAAGGGTGTCATTATGATTCAAAAGGGACAACAACTACTATTCGAGTCAAAAGGAATAACATGAAAGCTATCATCATAAATCACCTCCTACACTAATGACAACCTTTTTCATGCATATTACAATTCAAATTATGCTATCTTTTCTGTCCCTCTATCTCTCTCTTTTTTCTTGTAAATCATAACCGAATCAAAAATGAAATAAATAATCAGAGACGAGACCAGAATTTGGGATTGGGGGAGCAAATGTCCCACCAACCCCCTTGGCTCTGTGCGAATAATTTTTGTCAATATATACCAAATGAACATAGAAGGTTTCAGGATGATAAATTCCACGTTGATTACAATTTCATATCATATTAATTATTGTGATTCTCTGAAATTCAGAATATCTGAAAACATTTAAGGATCCGATCCTATAAATACTCAAGTACAATAACATCATTATGAATTATGGACAAAAATTAAATGATAATAATTACCAATCAACACTTATTAATAGCATTCAACTCTAATCCCCTCAAAATCTAAACTTTGTACAATATTCACTTTCGTATTGCCAAATTTCATTTGGATATATATATATATATAGATAGTCTAATTTCATCAGCGTAAGTCGTTCAAAACACTAAACAATAAATCTTAATATCTACTGAATCAAATATTAAGAGTTCCAGCTCATAACATACTTATATAGATAACGAACTTTTGAGTGAGATTCAAATTCGTGTCCGTTGAATATAAACCTTAACAATATTAATTTACACTAATTCTCATAACATATGTTTTATTTAATAAGTAGATACTAAAAAATAACATGAAAAATAAAGGAATAATATTTGTCGACAAAAGGAACAGAAAATAAAATATTATTATTACACGCTTCTGTCAAACCGAGGCATTTTTGGTTTTTGAGCACAGAGAGAGAGAGAGAAATGCGTTTGCTTTAGAGAGAGAGAAAGATATATATGTAAATATATATATATGTAGAGAGAGAAAGATGCGAAGAAGAATCGCTGAAGACTTACTGATTGCTTACTGACGTCGAGGATCTAGGAGGAAAGCTGAATTCGATTTCTACAATTTTTTACTTTCTGCTATGGAAGGTAAACACGAATTTTGATTATTTTTTGTTCGTACCCTAAATTTTTTTATTTTTTTTCGTTTTTGCTTATTTTGACTTCGGATGACTCTAGATTAACTGAATTTTGTGATAATTATAGTATTCTTGTGCTTATTTCTATTGAATTGATTGTGAGATTTTTTTTTTCTGTTCAGTTGTGAGAATTACAGTAGATTTGTGTTATTTTCGTGATTGTGGTGATCGGAATTAGCTCTAGTTTCTTTTTTACTGTATGATCTGCGGCTTTATTTTGTTTGATTTCTTGACATTGAGTTTTAGGCGATTTCCTGAGTTGATTAGGGTCTGTATGTATGATACTTATATAGGAATTCTGAGGTTTATTTAGCTTATTTCGAATCGTGTTGGGGCTGGTTATGGTATATGGTATATTATTGTTGAATTCTTTAATTCCGAGCATCTGATTCGTAGAAGATTACACAAAGGTTGGGGAAGATGAAGTTCTTAAAACTGAAGTATATGTTTTATTTTATTGCCAAGTCCGTGATGCAGTTTTGTGGAGAGAAACTGAAAAAAGATTCGACTTTTCAGATGCTAATAATCTGAGTTAATGTGTTACCATGTGTGCGCGGAGCTGAGTTTTAACTTCTTTCGACTTACAAATGTTTCGATAATCAGAGATTAGTTAACTTAAATAGAAAGAAGCTAATCTTGGTATATGATTTCATGTGTATTTCTTTATTTGAAAATCTCTTAGGCCCATAAAAATGCTAAAACCTCAAGGCACATATGTGTCCCAGTGGCACATTAAGATATGCACAACTCACAGTTGACCTGCATTAACTTTGTTGTCATCCGTCATATTTTACAAGCTTAGCTGATAGCTTCTAAGACTAAACTTACCTTTTATTGTCGATATTTTGAGTTTACTGTTGGAATATCTTGTCATATTTGAATTTCTCCATTTAATTGCACTATGGTGGAGTTCTTCAATACACTAAAGAAAATTACACTAGTGTTGCTATAAATAAATAATGTAAGTCCTAATATCTATTTTACCCACTAAAACTCTCAGTTCCAGCAATCAATATAAGTACAAATTAACAAATGGTTTAGCTAAAATATGTTCCCTAGTTGGAGGCAAATGCAAAATTTTCTGGCCAAAATATAGACATTATGGGCAATTCAGTTTGGTACAGAGTTCTTGGTCTAATGCCTGATTGGTTGACGAGTTTTTGGAATGGAAAATTTGTTTTATTTCTGTAGTTTTTGTTCAAGTTGTTGGGTTAATGTCTAACGAGTTCCGGGAAATGGCTATAGTGGTCTGCTTGGCAATTTTCATGTAGATTTTTTAACAGTATGACATTCATTTGTAGACGACAATTACCTTGATTTAAAGAGAAAAGTTATAATTATTGTCAATATATAGAAATTAATTAGAGAAATACAAGAATAACATGAAAAAGAAACTCCTCAAACCCATCACACTGACTGGAGCACCAATAACTTGTACCAAATGGGCCATGTCATGTCAATGTTGCTGCCACCACCTATCCTTAAAGGCAGCGGGGAAGATAGCCATTTGAAATTAAAAGCCATACTTTTTTGTTCAAGCTGTGGTATGAAAAGTGGTTGACCAATGCCTTCTCTATAGTCCTACATCCTTGCATCATGATATCAATTAAGTCAATTTTTTACAGCCAAAATCATGTACCAAAGCCTACATCAAATCTGGACTGAAATTAATATGAAATCATACAAATGCCCGCACCTCTTGTAGGACTTCAACCCCAGGCTCATAGTTGCAAAAGTCTTAAGGTGTAACCAGTGTTGTTAATGGCGAACAGCGCGGCGTGGCGCGCGCCTTATCGAAGTCATCAAAATATATACATATATAACTATATATCTATATAAACTCAACATATATTGAGAATATTATAAATTCAACATATATATTATATAAATCCAGCAATATAAGTATATAACTATATAATTTCAACATATATTAGCATTATATTATAAATTCAGCAATATTAGTATATAACTATACAAATTCAACATATATATAGTTATAACTTGTAATTATAAACCCTATAAATTTAGCAAAATTCAGCAACATGTATAAGCATTCTGTATTTAAAGTTCAACTTGTAGCTCACATGAAAAGCCAGAATAAGAAAAAGAAAATCAAACTAAACAGTCTAAACTTCACATTTCTGCACAGCTGGATGGTGGGCGGGGGACTGCGACGGCGGCGAAGAGTGACGCCGACGAGTGGAGCGGCAGCGGCCGCGACGGTGAAGGCTGATTTCAGCTAGAGAGAGGAGGAGACGAGAAGATGCAGCAGGAGAGAGGGAGAAGAAGTTAGGGTTTGAGATTTTGCTCAATTGTAAACGTTGGAAATATCCTCAAATTTCCCCAATTTGGTTAATTTGACTAGTTGACCACTCATTTTTACCAGAAAACCCTACAATTTTGACCAAAAATTGCTGGGTTTACAAATCTTCACAATAGCACGCCATGGCACAAGTGGCGCACATAGCGCTCGCTATGCTGAACCTCTGCGCCACGCCATGGACTATGGCGCAGAGGGTGCACCATGTGCGCATTGCGCCATGGCCCGCCATTTACAACACTGGGTGTATCCTTTTTCACTTGATCTAGGTCCCATTGCATCTAATGAAATGTTTTTGCAAGTGCGGTATCTCGGAGATGGGATTCTATGTTATCCTTGCATATAATGGTTTGGATGAACTGTTCTTGGTACATGGGAACCTTGGATAAGTGACCATATTGATTGTAGCATATCAATTCTGAAATGAGCTATAATTTTATTGGCTATGTTTCTAGTAGCAGTCAACTTTTTATTTTAATTTAGTCTATCTATCATAGTTTTGCTTCTTCTTGCATTGAACTTGTTATTACTTTGAGGTTTTTTTTGGTTAGTTCTTCAATTTCATCTCAAATATAATCTCATCCTTGAAAAATTCCCAAAATGACTGGTGAACACGTAAATATCATTGTTTTATAGGTATATCCTCAGATCGAGATTCGGTGGACTCTGCCACAATAAAGTCCAGTGTTTCATCAGGTGGTAGGGCTCAGGATAGGAAGGAGTTTCTCCGTAGGTTTGTTGACAGCGAAATTCTAAAAGAATATCTTATGAATTGGTTCGACGACATAACTGAACATAATGCAGGCCCAGCCTTTGATGTTCCTTTTGAGTTGATAGATCTTCAGAAATTTGATTACGCATTAGAAGGGGTTCGATTTCAGCAACTAATTCGAATGCCTAGTGCTATATATGCATCAACATCCACCACTATGGAAGCAACTGCTTATCTTGCCCTTGAGGATTTCCTACATACCAGTGTGAATAGCCTGTGGGAAGCTTTCTGGGGGCATGAGAATGATCCAACGCCTTTCTACATCTCCTCTTTATATGATGGGAACTTGAGATTTTACCAAGCTGAAAAGGCCATTGCTAAAGGTAAAATCAGAGGGCTTTGTGCGTCAGCTATAATGTTAAAGAACCCGAGACACCCACAAGGAAAATGGGATGATATTATTGAATTAGCACTTTTTAGGCCTGATGTTGGATCAATAGAGGATGATTCAAAGCCGCATTCCTCTACTATTGGTGAAGCTTTATTCTTTGCTCTTCGTGTATTGGTTGCAAGAAGTATCAGCAGATCAAACATTCCTATGAGCTTAAGTTCCGTTTTTGTACTTCTAGTCGATTCTCAATGTGGTAGTGTTATTAAAGTTGAAGGTGATGTGAATAAGTTGGAATTTGATCTAAATAACGTTTACGAATCTGCTGCCTCATGGTTTATAAATCATTCAAGAATATCACTTTCTCCAGTTGATAGGATTTGGAACAAGCTTGGAAATGCTAACTGGGGGGATATTGGTCCTTTACAGGTACTTTACGCTACATTTCATTCGATAACACAATATGCTGGAAATCCTAAGAATACCATTGAAGATTTAGCTGCTGACCATAGTTCTCGTCTTCAAACAAGGAGAATCGAGAGGCAATTGAGAGATTCAACGGTAAATGGTGATGGTTTATTCCGCTTCCAGCATCGTACAGCCTCCCCTGAAATTGTAGAAGTTGTTGAAGATTCTATTAAACTAGATTCTGAAAAATCATTGAAGCTAAAAGTGGGACATATTTTGTTAATCGAAGATTCGAGCTCGCAAAACGGCTACCAAATCAATGAAATTAAGAACGATGGAGAAATGCTGTTTTATATCGCATCTTCTGTTCAAAATTCGGGAAAATCTTTATTTCTATATGTTGGTTCACATCCTTCACAGCTTGAGCCAGCATGGGAAGATATGAAACTATGGTATCAAGTTCAGAGGCAAACTAAAGTGCTAAGTATCATGAAGCAAAAAGGTTTGTCAAGCAAATATCTGCCTGAACTGACTGCATCTGGCCGGGTAGTTCATCCCGGGCAGTGTCATAAAACGAGATCAGGTGGGAATTGTGATCACCCGTGGTGTGGGACTCCTGTCTTAGTCACCAGTCCAGTTGGGAGGACAGTTGCTGACATGGCGAGAGAAGGGCAATTTGGTCCAGACGAGGCTATTCGTTGTTGCCATGATTGTTTATCTGCTCTTTCTGCTAGTTCTTCAGCTGGAATTCGACACGGTGACATTCGACCCGAAAACGTCATTTGTGTGGAATCGGGTTTCGGGCAGACATATTATGCCCTAATTGGTTGGGGGCATGCAATTTTAGAGGAAAGGGACCGTCCCGCGTTGAATTTACATTTTTCTTCCACTTCTGCTCTTCAGGATGGGAAATTATGCCCTGCTTCGGATGCAGAGAGTTTAGTGTACATGCTTTATTTTTCTATTAGTGGGGATTTACCCGTTTTGGATTCGGTTGAAGGAGCATTACAATGGAGAGAAACATCGTGGTCTAGAAGGTTGATTCAGTATAAGCTTGGTGAAATCTCTGCAGTATTAAAAGCATTTGCAGATTATGTTGATAGCTTATGTGGAACGCCTTATCCGGTTGATTATGAGATTTGGCTAAGAAGGTTGAGAAGACATGTTCATGAAGAAGACAGCGGAAAGCAAGGTGACACGTCTCGTTAGAAGTATAACATACTCTTTTGTTACTGGGCCAATGTTTAATCACCCCATTTCGATTTAACATACAAGGTAGGACCCAACAATTGAAATTGGGTTTTTTCTGCTTGTTTTGCGAAGGGCTTCGATACGAAGAGAAATATGGTCCATTGATGGGATCCCAGAGGATATCTGGTTCATTTTTGTGCATTCTGTACAAGGTAAAAGGGGATAGAAACTACATTGCTTTTCTGTCTGTAAAGAGTTGCTAAAGAGATGATGCATTTCGAATCAGTTGTTATTATTTCTTGTAAAGATAGATCAGATTGAAAAGTGTGATGGATGTCGAGTCTGGACTTCGTGCTCTTATAAGAATTGTGCATCAGTTATTGTGTTAAATGTCTTCATTTCTCCTAATGCACACCTTAGAATTTTTCTGGATAATTACATGTACGCCTCTCATTTATCGGGTACTCATCATGAGCCCCTAAAATTTAACAAATGACCAAGACACCCCCTTGTCAAATTCTAACAACTCGAAAAATAATGAGTGAAATTATAAATTACTTTTACTACTAGAGGAAGTTATGATAATTTCTCAAACTATAAGATGTTTTTTGTAATTCGAGTTTTACGCAGTGGCGTGTGATTTACCAATTTTTCAAAAACCATCAAACAATCAGTACACCAGAGTTAAAAAGGAACATGTTCATACAGGCAATGCAAATCTACCAAGGGAAATTTTACTCGTACAGGTGGTTGTATCAAGTTATCCCATAATGTACTGCAGAATTTGTCTATGGATCAGCGGTTCACCAACAAATGCTCGAAGGAGAAATGAGAAGAAAAAGAAAAAAAGAAAGCAGTATCATAGCCATTAATCTGCATCCATTTCTTCAAGTGCAGCTTTAGCTGCTGCCTTGGCTTCCTCTAATAGATCATCCGGGACCTGGTACAAGAGAAATAGAATCATTCGTCAATTCAGAAATAGCTCTGAAAGCCGTTGAAGCATTTTCCATGCACTTCAACGCTGAAGAACTACATAAAAGGTGTCAACTGGACTTTTAAACAATGCAACATCTCAAGCGTCTTGTATACACTGGGGGAGTTTTTTTTATTTTTTTGGTTGGGGGGGAGGGGGTTTCAAATTCGTCAATTAAAATTATTTATATACACAGACATTAAGTCTCTACTGGTTTAAACAGTACAAACGAATGAACGAGACAACACAGCGACTAGACTGTTCAAGGTATTAATGCATTTGTTTAATTACCTTTTGGTGCTGGCGGTTTGACTCATCACAAACCCAACTCATTTCCAGTTCAAATGCCTTGTCTTTTGCCTCATCGTGTACACCATAAATACTGTTTATCCGAAAACAATGCACCAAAAGATTAAAAAAAACCAATGACGGTGATGGAAAGCAAAATGACAAGGATTTGGCAAAACAGGAATATATTTCATAAACCATCAATGGGGAACTACATCAGTATAAATTCAGGATGACTAATTCAAAAAACAGTGCATCAAAAGATTAAAAAGACCTGTAATACCGGCAGACAGACAAATGTCAAAGAAAAAACAAGAATATATTGCAGAAATTATCAGTTTGGAACCAAATGAGAGTACACTTTGAGAACAAATCATAGTGTAATTCAATACAGCCTCCACTCACTTTTAAGTATCCAGTTTGCAACAGTTTAATGCTATGATGTAAACGCAAGACCTTGTATTCTCCTGATTAACTTATTACATTGATTTTTTCTTTTCTTTTTTGACTTGGTATTATGAAACTTTCAAATCACAGCATTTTACGTGTTTATTATTATTCAAATTTTATTGTTCACAATTGCATTAAATAAAATAGTCATGTTGACTGGCTGGCAAATCTAACCAGAAATATGAATACACTGAAAGAGGGCAATGAAGATGCTTCCATCTGCTAAAAGAAATTGTGCAATCAAAAGCAAATTGGAACTTCCCAGTGAACTTCAGTTTTAATAAACATGAATGATAACACACGGGGATTGTTGAAAGCCCACTTAATAGACTACCATTAGTCAAGTATTAACATATGATTTACACCCACGAAAATCCAACGAAACAAAAGTTTCTAGCCATAGTTCATTGACATTCGTAATAGAATAAATATCAAACATCATGCAAAAGATAGACTCACATCTTGGCTACCTCAACGACCCCTTGTCGGCACGTCATTTCAGAAAGTTTTAACTTTTCAATCTCCCTGTCAACATAACATTATACGCTCAGTATTCGTAATTGACATAGCTCATCAAAAACCAACAAATATAACAAGGTTAGGTTATAAAGGTTTTTGAAGAACAGAATTAGATACAGCCATAATCAAGATTAACAAGAGCAAAAGATGAGCAAGCTGATTTCTACCATGTAATCCGTATAGTCATATTCATTAAAATTGCAATGTGTTACAGATTGTTGAGATGGCTGGTCTGTACCCCATAATCCATACAAAGCCATCATCATTTACACTGTGATGTGTTATAGATAATTGAGGTGGCCATTCTCTACTCCATAATCCATACAAGGACATTATCATTAACATTGTACTGTGTGTGAAACTAATGTTTAAAGATGGTAAAAAAGAAACTGAAAAGGTTTATTGCAATACTCAATATCTTCGGCGCTGGGGGAATGTGGGAACTGACCATATTCTGTTTCATTTTCCCTATTAACTCTCATTTGCCCCAGAGTTATAACAGTAGGTGGATGAGAGAAGCAAAAAAGATTACTTACGTCTTAGCAGCCTGCCTGCCCTTTCCAATGGAAGCACCAAAGTATCTCTGAAGCATGATAACGTATAAATGAAAGACAGTCAACAACGAGAGAAACAAAAGAAAATAAAGAAATTAATAATTAGAACTAGAAACCTAATGGTATATGTCATAATATGCTGCCTAATAATCTAATATTCCAGATGTAATACAAGAGAGTTTTCTGGCATTAAATGCTATAATATTCATTACCTCTAACTAACACAAAGATGAGGAAAAAAAACTCACATAGGAAATTCCAGATGGTTCAACCATGTATAACTGTGGCCCATCTCTATCATAACCTCCTAGAATCACTCCACATCCAAAAGGTCTGCAAAAATTAAAATTGGATTCAGATGCAGATGCAGAAGGCGGGCAATTGTAAGTTGGTCAACAACATTAGATCAATATTTACTATCATACCTGAGCCACCAATAGAGAGTGCACAAATGAACATAACTCGCAACCCGCTCTGCAAGCTCTTTTACAGGAATTGGTTCACCGTACACACTGCAAATTCAAAGAATAGAACAAAGCATGAAAACAATTGCTCGTTAACTTAAACTTTAACAGCAGCAGATAATCATACTACACGCGAAAAACGGTATATTCACTGTCAGTTGATAAATTTAAGCATTGGAGAGTCCAAAAATTTCTCCCATCCAGTAGCCCCAGTTCAGTCCATCTTGAACACTAAACTCTAAAATGATCTTGGGGATTTTTCTATCTATATAAAAGCCCCAAAAACTTTCCAAAGTCATGTTCGTTATCAGATTTTCACATTCGCCTGACTTGGACCACATCAATAGAAGAGAATACAGAGACTAAGAGAGCAAAGTCTATTTATGGCTTTATAGGAACAACAACACTGCTCCTTAGATCAACATCATTTAAAAAAAGAAAAAAAGCAGTTTGTCCAAGTTCTACGTGTCCGTAAATATTTTTATTTTGGTAAAACTGGAACCTTTAACTTAGTTTAGTTAATAGCAGATGTCTAATAAAAAATATGTAGCTAAAACCATCAGTTCTAGTCTCCTCACTTGAAAACCACTTGGCAATGCATATTTATACAGAGAGCATGCTCACAGACAAAGGGAGACTAGTTAGGCAATGACACGCCATACTTGTCCATTATATAACCCGTCAACAAGTCCCTACCATATTTTAGTCGAGGAACACACGACAAACAAAAGAAATCACAGTAAGACAGCTACAAAACGAACCTCTCATAATTAGTTGCTTCAGATTTCGCTCGTGTCACAATTTGCCTGCCATCTGCAGCTAGTCCAGCAACAGCCTGCAGATTTACTTTTCTCATCACACAAACTCACAGCATTGCACTCAACACAAAACACTGTAGCACACTTCAATTCCATATAAAAACATACATATGCTAGGTCATTATACATATAATGCATACAAAAATTCCCCCATTCATCAGATTAACAAAATTGAAAACTCAAAACCTAAAAATTCAAACACTCCACAAACAATAACTATCAAAATCTCCAAATCACCATAAAAAAATGACAAAAAAGAGAGTGATAAGGCGTACGTACCATGCCGGAGTGGCGATGAACGGCGTGGATTCTCCGATTGGAACCAGGCAACATCATCTTCGAAGCAATGAGCTTCTCCACGCCCTACGATACAAACACAAACGAAATCAGAAAAAACCTAATTAAATATAAAACCCTAGGTAAATGAAACAAAGCTTGAAATCAGGGTGTAAGTATATATGTATACCATAACAACGCCGTCTTTGCATTTGATAGCGACGACGGTGCCGCTGTTGTCGACGGCTTTGGCGGCGTATTCGATCTGAAAAACACGGCCGTCCGGCGAGAATGTCGTCACTGATAGATCGTAGCCTGTCCCTATGCTGCTCATCTTTTCTTCTTCACTCTTAAAAAAATTAAAATAAACTGATACTACTTTTATTTTCTGAAGTTTTTAATTTATGTGTTTAATTCAGGGATTTGCTTTTTTGTTTTTGTTTTTTTTATATTTTTATTTAGTTTTCTTTTTTGACAAGATAGAGAAGAAGGGAAAAAGAAAAGGAGAAATGGTGGTGGTGGAAATTACGGGAAACTCCCTGGGCAAATATTTTTATTTTTATTTTTATTTTTATTTTTGGCTTGCATTTTTATTGGAAATGTTAGGTGCAATTGATTATGGAAAAATTGATTTTCGCGTAGAGTAATAAATAAAAGTTGGAATTTTTTTATTTTGTTACTGTGCAAAGCTAAGTCTTGTCAAAGTTATACGAAAAGTGATCAATACATTCGCCGTTGCAGGGGTAGAAAGTTTATACTTGAAGAGTTCAATTGCTGTATTGTCTTTTGTTTTCATACAAAGTATGTTTCGTACCGTATTCTTTTTGCGGTTTTGGTGTATGGTATATGGCAAGAAAGAAATTCCAGGATTTTCAAGAATAGCTCGACAATTCCATCTATTATAGCTTTTCAAGCTCTAGAAGTAGTCTAAAACAGGCTTATATCTCTCCAGCCTGAACAGTCTTTGCAATCTGTAGTGCTTAAAAGAATTTGGAGAATAGCATGGTAGGATTTTTGCTGTTAGTAAGGTTAGTAAGGTTTGTTTTTTGTGGTATTGTGTGTGGTTGAAGAGTGTATAACTACAATTAAGTTTGAAGATTAAAGTAACACCAAAGTGCAAACATAATGACTTTTGTATTATCTGAGCCCTATTATACTCGAGTAAAGGTCCGTAGGGGTGTCTTAACACCTGAGGTCTCCAAATCGTCTGGTTAGAGAACCATCGATTAGAGCTCGCTACAAGGGTATATTAGTCGACTTATTGGTGAATACATTGCACGGGTTATAGGGTTCTCACTTTGGTTTGTTACTTTCGTCTTCTAATGAAATGGTAGGATCGATTCTTTGTTTGTATCTAGTCATTGTTGGCTAGTTGATTGTGGCAAGGTTTCACTTTGTGCACTCCTTTGTATGGTTTATTTTTTAATGAAATTGATTTTTTCAAGAAAAAAACAAAAAAAAAAGTATGTATAGGGATCGCAACCAATACATCTTACTATGTGTAATAGATGTAGGATTATTCGACTTGGTCAAACATAGATTTTGGATAAATTTTATATCAGATCGAATTCAATAGTCCTATTGTGAATTTTGTATCTATCTCTCATATATAAATGTGTGTAGAGACCGCACACAATACACCTTATTGTATGAGAAAGTTAGACACTAAGACAATTGGACTTGATCTAACATATTTTGGGTAATTTTATGTCAACCCGAGACCAATAATCCGAGTATAAATTTTATGTTTCATCTCTCCTATAGAAATGCATGTAAAAGCCATACACAATATACCTTGCTGCTGGGTCAAACAAGTTATAAATTGAGAAAGTGTTTTGTTTGGGTCTTTGAACTTTTTATTTTTTTTTTGGTTTACACCAGGGTTTTCACAGCCGACCGCAGTGACTAACCCCCTCGCCCCACTGTCAGTGCACTAAACGGTAGGAGGTTGGCCAAAGAGTTTTTTCCATTCACAAGAGTTGAAGTTCGAACTCCCAACCACTTGCTTAAGGGACGAAGCGCTGAACTACTACGCCAACCCACTTGATTGGGTCTTGAACAGTTGAACTTTATTAAAAACATTGAGTATAGCACTGATATGAGAATACTACTGCATCCAAGCGGTCAACACCATATAGAGAATCTTAAATAAGAGATGAAAAGGAAACAAAACCCCAGAACGCTTTGGCAGTTGCAGAAGTGACAATGTGGTCCAGTAAATCCCATACAACTTATTTCATCAAAATTCAAATTAAACGAGGTCATGTCTAATTCAAGAGCAAATTAATTGGGATGCAGATCATCACTCGACAAAGACATCAACAATCAAGAAAAATTACAGAATATTTATTCTTCTGCAGCAACAACGGTGATTTCACCTTTGTCCAACAAGTCATAGAATGCCCTAACTTTTCGCTGCTCATTCCAGTGATGCATCTTCCATACACTACCTGCAGCAATCCCAAGTGCAATTCCGATAACTATCTCTTTCACCACACTTGGTCCTTTCAAAGTGGCATGAGCAATCCTAGAACCAGCCATTTAACTTCTCGCTAGCAGCCTACAGTTCCTGCAATTAAGGCCCCATAAAAATTGCCCTATTTCAGGATATGCAATAATAAATAAAAATCATAATGCAAGACAATAAGGTCAAACAATAGTAGCAGTTAAAATTATTCAACTAAAACGACTACAAGTTCATTTGGTCGAGTTAGTATATAAACTCCCAGAACTATCTTTACATATTACATAAATTGATAAGTTCTGGCAATCAATGAATCCATAAGGAACAAAATCCATTCAAAAACCAAAGCTGATAACTTCAAATTATAAGAATAAGTTTGATACGCTTTAAATTGTTATGCTAATATGATACTAAACAAACAGTTGACCCAAAACCAAATCCAACTTAATACTGCTCAATATTGTGGGGACAAAAAATACATTTCTCTATTACTTTACCAATCTGACACAACCAAAATTAATCATTAAAGAATATCCAACACTCAAAAAGGTATTCTGTTGATAACGTCCATATTCCCTTGAATTCTCCCCTGTTCATGAGGTTCACATGGCTAACATATTGAAATGGATCATTAAAGAATACACTAACTTTTGCATGGATGTTCCCAGAGGAATTAACCTTTCTTGGGAGTGTTTGCAAACTCTTCAATTAAGTGCTTATTAGATTATGGATTAAATTAATCTATTCGGGAATGTTTGCAAACTCAAATTGTGATTTTGATTCTCTTAAATTAAGTGATATCAATCCAGAATCTAGAATCTACAAGCTGGTAAAGGGGTGCTTAATAGTGATTATGGTATTTTTGTAATTAAAATAATTTTATTTTAGATATATTAATCACTTTTTTTGCAAACAATCATCTGTAGCTTTTTTTCACTTTTGCAAACACTGCCAGCTTTTGATTTTTTATCATTTCTAATTATTTTCAATTATAATCACTTTTGTATAATCAGTTGAGTTTCCAAACTCTCCCTTTGTCAATGAAGGAATCACCAGGAGATTAAAGACTCAAGTAAACAAAAAAAGAAGCATGGAACATATACAATACTATGTTTCAAGTGTTTTACTGGGTATACAAATTTGCAACACATGTTTTATATTCGAGAAGATATCACTGAAACACTAGGGGAGAATTTTTTCCCAATTATCAACTAAGGTTTCACAAAGATTGACATGATAATTTCTTCAAAAGTGCAGTAAGAAAGCAGACAAATTTCATATTATAGATACAGATATTTTTTGTGTTCATGATGCTAAACGTCGATCTATGATGATTTCTTAAGAGTTTACTAGCATACTTCTGAACTAGATTTCATCATAGAAGTTGATATAGTGAACAAGTCAAGAATGTATCTCTGTAAGAACAACCAAACAGCATATACCCCAAAGAGCCTTTTAGAATTAACCTAAATTCCAAATCAAATGGAAAGATAAACACTTACAAACTCGTAAAATATACAGTATACAAACTATTAATACAATCTATATTATCAATTGAAATATTCCAAGACTTTTCACATGTGTATATTACTTGGATTACATTTGGATCAATGGATTAGATTTAAGGACATAAAGCTAAGCAAAGCTTTCAAATCTAATATTCTCAGTTCCATTTTCCAAACAAAAGCATTTGACTAACAATATAAAACCCAAGCTTCTGCAAAAACATGAAGCTAATTAGTTACACATACAATATGTTATGACTCTACTTTTTGAGAAGATGTCTCCTTGATTTACCAATAGCGCAGGCCAAGCAACGATAAGACTCGAATGGGAGGAATAACCCTCAAGTTTTTATTCTGACAACGATTCAATGACAATACTAAACAAAATTGCTCAAAGAGCGGCCTAAAGATTTAGAATCCATAATAAGTCAAAACCATTCAAACAAATGTAATGGAAGAGCCAAAGGGTGGAGGGTTTGAAGGGTGCAGAGTGCAGACCACCTTTTTTGCTTGGTGGGGAGAAAAGATGGAGGGGAATCTCTCCCAAACTCAAATGCTTTAAAGAAGAATGTTAGACAGATAAGGCTTTAACACGCAACCACGTCCTGTTGCCTTCTTTTTTTGTTCCAATCATACCGAAGAAGAAAAGGTCATATGTTCCTTCCCCACATGATACCAAACAACAAAACAGAATGACATGTACCCCTCCGCTAGGGCAAGCTTTACGATCCATCTATTTCCCTCCCCTTCTACCTCCCTCTTTCGATACAAAAAATACCCCAAAAGTATGATCATCAAAAGCACAAGATAAAGGCAAAATATTCTTTGGTTCAATAGCAACCCGGTAATTTGGGGCGCACACTTCATGCATCAATGACTCACACATCAACACATTCTGAACAAAAAAAGTTATTTGTCTTTCAAATACTATAGAGGGGTCTATGGTTCATTCACATATGCGCCCAAAAGTTTTCTGTCTGCTTAACACACTAGGTAACCAAAAACACTACCGTCAGATGAAACAGAAAATTTTATTACAATCTTCTATTCCTATAGTTTTAGCTGACTACTAATTGCACAATATATTTTGCGGAGAGGGCTGAAATGCACTGTATATATACTATCACATTACACTCAATGAAGTGCAAACTATATTTTCGCTAAAGCTATGGTGTTGATACTTAACCTATAGCATTTTAGCCCAAAACCACTTTTAAAAATAGATATGAAAAATCAGAATGATACATCCGAATGAAATAAATAATAGGTTCCACCTCAAGAAATCTGAAACGAAACACTAGTCAATACACACACACACACACACACACATATATATATATATAAATGATGAAATTAATCATGATCTATGAAAGCCACAATGTCTGAGCCGCCCTTGAACAATCAATCCGTAGTTCCAAATGGTGTGAAACATGAATACAAAATTACATGTATTTCAAGTCAAAAAATTAAAATCAAAATCAAACATCATATTCTAAACGTTTAAAACGTAGGAATTGCAGATGAACAAAATAAATCTGAAAGGAAATGGAAATTCGTACCGCAAATATGAAAAACCTAGAATCGGAATCTACAACACCTTTTGATCCGTAGAACCTGCACAAATTTGGTAAATGATTAATTGATTCAACTGATAGTCCGAGTGAAAGTGCCGTTTCTGTGTGTTTTTGTGTGTGTGTGTGTGTGTGTGTGAGAGAGAGAGAGAGAGAGCTTACCCTAGAGAGAGAATGCGTGCCCAGTGAGAGATTTGTCTGGTTGGATAGAAAACATGAAATAAAAATGAAATAAGCCAATCCACGACGCCGTTTAGCAAGAAAGAACAGCTTAATGAGTAAATTTGTACTCAATGGCAGCTAATAGAAAATTACTATTAACATAAAATTTATTAATAATAACTTGTTAATATAAAACTATAAATAAATATATTAATCACTGGATCGAGTACGGGTCCGGAGAAGGGTTCTCTGGGATTCATTACCCATCTCGAACCAAAACTTATTTAACCAGTCCCAAACCCGCCCCAAACAGGATTGGTCTGAGATGGATATTCGCTCTACTCGAACCCATTGTCATCTCTAACACGATTTGAACATTTTTTATTATATGTAAAGATATACGACAAATTGATATACATGTGGTGAGAGAATAAGTTGAAATGCGAATAGTAGAAGAATATTGAAAGTAAAATCACACGATAAAAAACAGAATTTACATGGTTTAATGAATAATACATGGGTCTATTTTATCGAAAGATTTTTATTGATTTTATAATTATAGATTACTAAAGATAACATAGGATTTGGACTGCCAATTTCATGGCTTTTAGAAATCAAATGTACATAAATTGAGCCACATAGTATTTACTTCTCCCATTTCAAAACAATTAAAGAGTAAATTCATTTTGTTCTTATTCAGTGTTTGGGTTAACTTGTGCTCACCTAACTAATCCATCCCTTCATCTTTTCAAAGGCTAATCAACCACACCAAAGCTCAACCAATCTATCCCTTAATCTCAACTAATCTACGCATTTTGTAGTAGGACATGCTTATAACGATGGACATTGTAAATCTTCTTTCTTTTCCTCGAATGTTTTGAGTTTATGTTCAAGGATTGACTGAATTCTTAAACAAGATCAACTTGTAAGAAGAGTAATGGTCAAAAGTTCAAAACATATGCTTGAACATTAGCTTCCAAATCCCTCATTCCATACTCGAAACCGAGAGTTTTTTTAATCTTCTTCCCATTTTTCGTTATTCTTTTCATTCATCTTCTAAACATGGTTGAGTCAGTTTACGAGGTTAGACTCATCCTAAACACCTCCCCCCAGTAGGGCATGGGCCCCACTTGAACGTCAACATTGCAAAGAGAGCACTTATATATTGACGGTTTTCTAACATTTGCAATCATGATAATCTCTCTCGGGCTAGCTAGAAGGATTAGTAATAGTTTTTTGCGACAACTACATGTGCATCTCATTGTTAATTACCAGTAGCCCTTAAAAGTTTTGCAAATTACCAACACATCGCCTATGAGAGGGTGAAATAGTAATCCACTTTTCTCAACAATAGGTGAAATTATAATCTAAAAATATAATATGATTTTACTGACAAGGGAATTCTAATAATTTGTCAAACATCGAGTGTTTTTAGTAATTAACATCTCATCAAGGGAGTGTCAATGTAACTTACCCAAGTTTCTTTATAGAACAGTGACAACTATCCATAATTCCATATGGTTGGATTCATGTAGAAACCAAATTACACAGATTATCGTGATTACATGGAACTCTAGGTCCCTCGAGCTACGAAGAATCTATACATATGAATTATTTTGATCAAAATCTTCAAAGCTTTTGGAAGATAAGTTGGCACAACTCTCACAAGTCGAACCATTCTAGCATTTGAAAAACTGCAAAGATAATGTTTAATACATTGTTTCTTCGAACGATATGTCTTTTATACGACAAGCTGCATTCTCTACAAAACCAAGAACGAATGGGTTGTTTTCTGTGAAAAGAATTAGTAAACAACTTGCGGTTCAAACTCAGCAAAGTCCATCGACCCAGATTCAATAGGTTTCATCAGATACATAGCCAATAACTCAGAAGCAAGAGCTGCAACTAGAGGAATCCTCTTCAAGTTCTTCACAAGGGGAATGTCGTCTGTCTCTCCAGTCGCAAGTAGTTTCATGTTGATCTCCACCATCCGATCCAACTTCCTCTTGAATTCCGGGTTCTCAACGTCAAGTACAGCCGGGAAAATTCTTGCAGTTGTCCGGTTTGTCTGAAAATTTTAGAATTGGGCCAAAAAATTACCCGGTGATGCATAAAGATAAATGTTTATGATATGTAATCCCGTTTCAATGTTTTTTCAAATGAGTAACTCGCAAATGCTTAATTAGTCGAAAAGCAATGGTATGTTTATATATCACATTTTCCCCTAGTTTTGGTAAGAAATTATTGCAATTAACTGCTTTGATGAAAATAGTGGTATATAGCATTTATGATACGTAATCCCATTTCAATTTTTTTTCAAATGAGTAACTCGCAAATGCTTAATTAGTCGAAAAGCAATGGTATGTTTATATATCACATTTTCCCCTAGTTTTGGGAAGAATTTATTGCAATTAACGGCTTTGATGAAAATAGTGGTATATAGCATTTTCCGTATTCGGATTACCAAATGAGCAGGACGTCATAAACTAGAATCACTTTAGTCCCTCATGATTATGTAGTGTCTGCTCACATTTAAGAGTAAATATGTGCAGAAGGATTTAGACGAAACTAAATTGGAACTGTAGGGATGCTGAGTTACACACGAGGGACCAAAGGGACTTAAACATGAAGGACCAAAACTTACATTCTTATTAAACAAAAACTTACCTCAATGATAACATGCATGTCGAATGCCTTTGTATCAAGGCCAATGCCCTCGTAAAAAGCTGTTCTTTGGCAATCGTTAAGGTACATTGTCACATAAACCTGTGTATAAAATCATCAAACAACGTAAAAACGATGTACAACATTCGGATCATACGAGATAAGCATAAGCCTTAATCGAATCAAGTTTACATATACCGAGAGACAGAAGAAACGAGCCCACAACTTCGCCTTCCAATCATTGAGGAACTGTGGCTGTGCCTTCATTAAAGCAGAGAAGAAATCGCCATGGCGGTTCTCGTCCTGGCACCAGTTCTCGAAGTACTTGAAAATCGGGTAGCATTGGTACTCGGGATTTTCCTTGAGATGACGGTATATGGTGATGTACCTCCAGTATCCAATCTTCTCAGACAAATAAGTTGCATAGAAAATGAACTTAGGCTTGAAAAAGGTGTATTTTCTGGCTTTTGTTAGGAATCCCAAGTCCAGAGCTAAATTGAAGTCTGATAAACCTTTGTTCAAGAACCTGTTTAAACAAGAATCCCCATTTTGTTTAGCATTCAAGAAACATCTAAGTACATGATTCAGGAATTCTTCTTAGAATGTTCCGGAACCTGAAGTTCAAAACTCTCTGAGAACCACTAGAGGAGTGAGGTGTGTGTGTTTGAGGAGGCAGAAAAGAAGTTTGAACTTACCCGGCATGGCGGGCTTCGTCCCTGGACATGAGGGAGAAAATCTCAGCTACGATGGGGTTGGTTTTCTGCACAAGCAATCATGAATGATATTAACTCGAGTTGAAATAAACGAATTGTCTAACAAATATTTGTACTTGAGATCGAACGAGCCCAGTTCGGACTGGTATTTCCACGAATTCAGGGGTCCATCAGATATAAGCAAATAAACAAGTTTCAGTTGCTTCCTAACTGGTCTAACAAATGTTAATATCACTAAAGAAAAGAACTTGGAAGACAAGTATACTTCTTCTAAACTCAGGCTTTCAAATCATCCAAAACCAAGAAATTAACTTATCAAAAGGTCCTTGGGTCAAAATGCCGAAATTTCAAATGAAATTCCACTTTCAGTTCGATATTGTAGAATGCCCATCGAAATTTTGAACTAAAATCAAAATTTTCCAAAATTTAAAAGATAAAATTTGATTATTTTGCAAAATATCTACCCGAGATTTTGACTGAAACCCACAATTTAAATAATATTACATTATTTAATATTTGATAGAAATATTTAGGCTGTGTTTGGCTTTGTTTCCAAACCCATTTTGGCCAAAACTTGTTTGTTTTGTGTTTTTTTGACCAAAAATGATTTTTTTGGTCAAAAAAATTGTCAACTATTGTCTTCCTATTTGTCTCTACTTTAGGGTACCTACTAATTACATCAACTACAATATAATCATTTAAAACTTATATTATATTATATTTTTCAATTATTAACTAATTATAAACACAACTTTTCAGACAAAAACTTACAAGATTTGACTGCTACAGTAACTTTTGTCTCTTCTGAAAATAAAATCAAACACTAAACCAAACACATTTTCATCAAAATACACAACTTCCAATAAATTTTTTCACCAAAATTTTCACGAAAAAAACCCCAAAATAAAACCAAACACAACCTTAATGTTTTATAATAATAATTTAATATTAATTTTAAATATTCTCATTCATTCTTTAGGATCACATATGACAAGTATGAAATTGGAGATAGGAGATACGATAGTTAGTGCAGTTTTAATCCTCATAGAATTCCATGTGTTTTTTGAATGACGAATTTTATCAAAATTGTATGTATTTGGTCTTAATGAAGTTCGTATGGGATTGGTTCATTACTTTAGTACGAAATACTACTTATTTTATATTTTCTACAACAAATTTTAATCGTATTATTTAATAAAACTCACTATATGTATATATATAGATAATATTAATAAAATACCCATAATTATATTGATTAAAGATATTCAAAGTTTTATATAAAAAAATTCAGTTATTTCTATAAATTATTTCTCTAAAATTAGTACCAAAATTCCTCCAAATTTAAAACTCTGAAATTCACATTATTTAATACCTTTGTGTCGACTGGCCCCTAAAATTCAGCAAATAAGACTAAACTAAGAAAACAAAAGAAACCCATAAATCAATCATACAACAAATTGCCAAAAGAGAAAAATTACCTACATACCCTTCCCGTTATGGTCAATTACCAAAAATCCCCTTAACTTTTCAAAATTACATAAAATCCCCTCGTGTTATGTCATTTTTATCATTACACCTATCATGTATTTAAAAATTCTTACGACTCCATCCCTTGTAAACCTTATAAAGAAATAAATTACCTACACACCCTTCATGTTATGGTCAATACCAAGTACCAACCCCCTCCCCCCTTTTCAAAATTACATAAAGTGTCCCTCGTGTTGAGACATTCTTACAGTTACACTTACACCCTTATTCATATAAAAATTCTTACAGTTTCACCCCATGTAACTCTTATAAACAGACCCCTCAAGGAGTCTCATTGTAATTTACCAAAAGTCGGAGGAGTTTTTTATAATTAGCAAAAAATAAAAATTCAACAACATACCTTAAGCCTCCTCCCAAGCTCCTTGTAAAGAAGAAACCCAGAGAACTCAGCAGTACAAGACCTCTCCAAGAACTCCACAAATATTTGCCTCAAAGGTCCCTGCAATTTATCAGCAGCCTCCTTGAATTCCTTGTTCCTCACGAAATGGGTCTGGTTGAAATCCGTCTTGAATTCCTGCAACAGAGCTTCGAATTCAGCCATGTTCAATTTCTTGTTGATTTCGGTGTTGAAAAGCTGCTCCATTTCGTCGAAATCCGTGGTGTAGAATCTCGGGGTTAACAGAGATTCCTGTATCTCTTGTTTCTGGTTCTTCTTCTTCTTGGAGGTGGCGGCGGACGGCGGTGGGGTGGCGGTGGAGGACATTTTGACGGTGAAGAACGACGGAGGAGCTCTCGAGGTTCCGAGTCTCGGGCTGAATTTGGAAATCGGTTTCAGAAGGGCCATTTCTGCTGCCATTTTTGGTGGAAATGTTTTTGGCCGGAAATTGGAATGGGGACTGAGGAGTGGTGAGTGATAGGATATGGAGATTATATATATGTATATATATATAATTTGTGTGTATAAATATGATTGGATGTAATCTCATCCAATGAAATCTAGGAGGTAAATGGGAGTTGGACACGTGGCGTCTTGTTATTGGAGAGGTTGATCGCATTTTGGTGATTTTTTGGGTTTTGGTGTATTGCCACTTGGTCTATAGTTTTTGTGGTCTAGCTCCCTCCACATTAGATTTTCACTTTGACAATTATTTTTACTTTTTCTTGAAAATTCATTTTCCAAATCTATTATGAATCTCAATAACTATTATAATTGTATCGAATTGAATCTCAATAATAGCCTCAATATTCTGAATGACTATAACTATTAAAATTTCATGAACTCCTAAAAATGACCCTTATTATTAATAGCATCAATACTCTAAATGACTCTTATTTATTTATTTTTTGGTAAGAAAGTGTAATTCATTCAAAAATTGAAATAATTCAAAGCTACAAAAGGTGGAATCGAAGATTCCTCACAAAAGATGTCAAGAAGAATACAATTGTGAGGAATGATTCCACTCCAACCTCTATGAAAAGCCCATTTGGCATCTAAATTTGCAGCCGAGTTTTTAAACCTAGAAATATTACAAACATGCCACATAGGCCAACGAGATAACAAAAATTTTGCTGCTTCAATATCAAGTTTAGCAGTCCAATCAGGGAGAATATCATCATGAAAGATCAGATTAACCGCAACCAAAGAATCATTTTCAAAAAGCACTTGATAAACACCTGTTTTATCAAGAATAGACAAGGCCTTAGCAATTGCTAAAGTTTCAGCAGCCACCACATCATGGGCCCAACTTTTGAATCCAGCAGCATGAACAATTACACCTGAAGAATCCCGAATCAGAATAGCTACTGCACACAAACCATCTTTAAATGAGGCATCTGTATTGACCTTTAGCCAATCAAAGGGAGGGGCTCTCCACTTCTGAACCGGGTTATACTCTTGGGCTCTAAGCAACTTAGCACGTTGCGCCTTGACATGTTCAATAGTTAACTTATCTGCCAAATGAGCAATTTTAACCACATCAACAGGAATAAATTCATGACAAAGTTTATTTCGAGCATTCCACACCAATCCCATAGCAATTACCGAGAAAGTAAGAAATTCCCAACATAATTCTAAGGATGAAATAAGATGTCTATCCATGGAAAGAAGCAGGCGAATCCAATCTTCTATCACGAGATGTTCAAAAGGAAGAAGCCTAAAATTCCATTTTGAAACCAACCATACCTGTTGAGCAATAGGACATCTAATAAAAAGATGATCAAGAGATTCCGGTTCCTGTTGACAAAATAAGCAAGAAGTATCTCCTACATAAAAAATTTTATTAAGCTGATCTCGAGTAGGTATTGTACACTTAATCAATCTCCACAAAAAAAAATTTAAAACGAGGATGTAACTTGGATTTCCACATCCTTTAAATCCCAGTCACTTCTAAGAATGACCATGCATTATGCTAGTCATCTCGTTAATTCTGTCATTGCATCTTTATACATTGCTCCATTGGTCCTGCTATTACGACTTCCATAATTCTGTCATTGCACCTTTATACATTGCTCAATTCGTCCTACTATTACGCTTCCATTTGACTCTCTACAAATTTTAAATGATAGTATAAGAAAAATCATGGGAAAGATTTATCTTGATTGATATATAAGTGTCGGGAAAATTATTTTTTTAGTCCGTTAACTTGGCCTCCTTTACGTTTTAGTCCGTTATCTTGACACTTTTTTTTAATTTTGGTCCTTTTCCGCTGATTTGGGGATAAATTTCATCTTAATTTGGGGATAAATTACAAATGGAGGGAAAATTGCTGATTTTGGGGGAAATTCATTAAAAAAATTGAAAAAACCGAAAAAATTCATTAAGAAATTGAAAAAATTGAAATTCGAAAAAAAAAATCGAATTTTTTTCGGATTTCAATTTTTTCAAAAAAATCTGACAACATTTAAAGAAAAAATTCATTAAATATTGTCGGGAGAAATTATTTTTCTTTAAATTTCATTTAAAGAAACAATTCGAAAAAATTCATTAAAATAATTTTTCCTGACAATAATTAATGAATTTTTTAGGATTTTTTTGAAAAAATTGAAATTTGAAAAAAATTCAATTTTTTTTTTCGAATTTCAATTTTTTAAAACTTTTTAATGAATTTTTTCTGTTTTTTTAATTTTTTAATGAATTTTTTCAATTTTTTAATGAATATTTTTTGTTTTTTCAATTTTTTAATGAATTTTTTAAAAATTTTAATGAATCCCCCCCCCCCCCCCCTCAATTTTCCTCCAAATCAGCAACTTCCCCCCAATTTTCCCTCCATTTGCAATTTATCCCCAATTTAAGATGCAATTTATCCCCAATTCAGCGAAAATGACCAAAATTAAAAAAAGTGTTAAGATAACGGACTAATTTTATAAGGTGTTAAGTTAACGGACTAAAACGCAAAGGAGGTCAAGTTAACGGACTAAAAAAATAATTTTCCCTATAAGTGTCATTTGTAATGGCTACCACGAGTATGATGAATTTATGGTACATCAGAACAATGCTCTCATGTATTCAACACTACAAACTCAATTTGTCGTGGTGATTTTTATATAACTAGTAAAGAACACGTGCGTTGTACGTGATTACTTTGATTTAATTTGAGTAATAATTTTATGGAAATCAAATATTTTATATTTATATTTGTTTGAATTGGTTTTGCTAATACATTGATAAGCTAAGTTGTCGTTTGATATTTATTAATATCTCTTACTACTAAATATTATTTTACTACTTTGATTAAAAAAAATTTATATGTATTAATAAAGAAAAAAATCAATAAATTAAAATTATTGATACGTAACATCAATTAAATATTAAATAGAAATATTTGATCTCGATGATTGTTTACAATAGTTATAAACATTGTACATCGAAGAAAGAATTAAACTTAAGAACATAAAATATAAATAAATATGATTTGATACTATTTGATGACTTCATTAGTCGTTCTCTTGTTTGATTTTGATGGAACTTGCAACCCTGGTCTTGCTCAGCTTCATCTTCTTATTTTTATATTTCTTTGTGAAATTGTTCAACGTTTCTTCATCATCACTTGATATGTTGTTGATTTCTCCATCGTTATTGTATGTTGACTTGTTTTTGATATCTTCTTGCTTCTTGTTCGTTGTGAACCATTTATCTTTCTTTGCATCCTTGTCTTCAGATTTTAATATTGTTTTATTTTGAAGTTCCTTTGATTCTGTAACAATTTCTAGATTTGCAGTTGCATTCTTCTCTCTTCCACTCTTGGTTTTCTTTCTTTTTTCCTCCTTGCTGTTTTCTGGTTGTATTATTTCAATTGCATCCGCAATGGCACAAAATATCCCATTGTTCATTTCAGCTTTTCTATTCAGTGCAATTAGGAAGAGAAATTGCTTTGATGTTTGTAAGCTAAGTGCTCTATAAAACTTTGAATTTTGTTCTCCCTAAATACATGAATAGTTTGAAACAGAAATCATCAGTTTTTTATAAATATATAATGAAAGAAAATTTATATGTAAAAATGTAAAGATAAAGATTGTCAACCTCTTGGATTGATGATATATATTCTTTTACGGGGCACCCAATGTATAAAGTTGCCGCATCCTCAAACATTGTGATACATGCAATGTCCTCGTCTTGTACCACATTTAGAACTAACCGATACCTTGAAACAATGGAAAATTGTTAATAATTAAATCAGTAATAAACCCTATCTATTTTTTTTGTAATTGATAGTTATATTAGTTTTACCTTGGTGTTGTTTCTATGTTGTTCTCATTACATTTTGTACATTTTTTTGGTTCTGTGATTTTTGGAATGGAAGCTGCACATCTTTTGCATGAATCATACCAAAGTGATGATTTGTTCTCCACCTTATCAACTTTTCCCTTGAAATAATAATATGTATCCTATAATAAACAAACAAATTCATTGATTTTACTTAATTTATTAATTATAAATAATGGAAAATATTTATATTATCTTAATATACCTCCAAAAGTTCATTTCGATTATGAATGATGGTTTTAAGTGTTACTTCCTTTGAGCTTTGTATTCTGCGCTTCATTTGCAACCCACATATTTTGATTGGATCATCATTTTTACTTAACCTGAAAAACATTAAAATTTAAATATATTTAAAAATTAAAATTATTATAAAAATATGGAATATTTTGTAATATTACCAGTTCTTAAGAACCCCAATCTCTTTAATATTTGGATTAATTTGTATTATTGTTGCCGTTGTTGTTTGCATCTGCAATTGACCTGGAAACAAAAATTAGTAGGAAAATGCGTTATATTTATAATATTTATCGAGTATCTCCATATTTTTACAAGTAATATTCACCTAGGTATAGTTTACTTGTGGTGTTTGTGATTGCCACTATTGGCATTTGATGAGCAATGTCATATAATTTTTCTCCTTCATTTGTTGCCAAATCTTCCTAAAGACAGATTACCAACGAACGATATCTGTAAAGTAGAAAATTTAATATGTAATGCATGCAGAAATATTAAAAATCTTAAATCTCACTTCTGGGGCTGTGTCTCCCTCCGTAATGATTTTATATTTGTTCTGTGAGGCACAACAAACTTAACATGATTACCAAATATAAGTGAAAGTGTTTAGTCCATGGTTAATTAGAGCATTGCCATTTTTTTGAATAGGCAATGCTATGTGCAATTCATGCAAAGCTTTTGGCTGTGATGAAGTTTTCCTTGAATTTTGTGATAATATGTTTTTGACAAACAGACAAACAGTAGTCAGGAGTGTAAAAAAGTTGTAGTGTGAAGTATTTGAAGAAAACATTTTATCTTTAAAAATTTTTGGAAAAAGAAAATTTTGTTGGAAAGGAACAAAATGCAGAAAACAACATAATTTTCAAAATAACCAAAACGAAATAGAAATGTAGGAAATATCATATTTTGAAAAGCATTAAATTATGTATAATTGAAGTTACAGTTCATGCTATTGAAATGTATTATAAAATTTGAGATACCTTTTATCTATGATAGTTATTTCTCTGATAGGTTTGAGTCCCCCTTTTGCAGTCGTTATCATTCTTGAATTTTTGACCTTGATAACTACTCCATAGATATCTAAACATATATAACTATGAATATAAAAGTGCAATTAATAACTTAAAAGGAAAAAAATAAAATATTTAATTTTAATAAGAAAAATGACATGGTCATAGTATAATGCACATATATGTTTTTGTTTTTGTAATGTACCTTGTTCTTCAGAAATATCACCATCTTCATTATAAGAGATAGGTGAAACATGATTAATATTAGATGTCTGTCCTTTTCCTACAAACAAAGATAATGTTTTGAATATTAGAGAGTTACTTAAAAAGCAAAAGAAATTTAAAAGTGTCATTTATTTAAATGTAAAATATTTTGTACTACATATATAACCAATAAAATAACCTTGTTCAAGTTCATCATTACTTGATTCTGCTCTATCAATAGCATGAATTGAAGAAGCTGAACTATTTTTTTGAATATTTTGATGCCATCCTGTCTGACCTTTAGGGAAAAGAATTGGATATTGCAAGGGATCATAACATCCATAATAATGTTTTATTCTATGTTTATGACCTGAGTGAGCATGCACTACAATGTCTCGTTCGAATGGTATGTTCGCATTATTTCCTTCAACCCATATAGCTGCAACTTGATCAGCTGATGGGGAGTTATACACTTGCTGATCTAATCTCACATCTTTCGAAATACGAAGTTGAACATCGTTCATTGAAGGATAATCCTTTAATCTTCTAAAGATTTTTGCATATGGATTTGCTTCCATAATTTTTATAAGTTTTTTCACAGTAATTTGAGATAAACTCGAATCTTGTAATATCTTCATTCTGTTGTCAACCTCGTTGTCAGTATCGACAAAATACAATTGGAAAAAGCCTGGACCATCTTCTCTTGGAAGTAAACCTGGTCGATCGTGATAACACATTCCCTGTGCTCGAAAAGTGTATACTCCTCGCCTTGCAGATGCAAGATCTTTGTCTAATTTGACACCAAATGATGTAAAAGAAAATATGGAATTGAAAGCACGAATATTTTTTCGAAATTCGACAGCTTCTTCTGATTGGGATGTAAGTAGCTCATACAATTCATCAGATACTTGAATAGGTGCAAGTTTAATTTTTCCACTACCGCAACAAAAACGTGGGGGCTCATATTCAAATTTTACAGCACCACAATGATTGCAATTAGAGATTTTTTTCAATTCATGCATCTCAGAAGCCTCAGGCTCATAAATCCTTGAACCTAAAAGTTTGAACTGTATAAATACAGTAAATATTAGTAAAGAAATATTAATAGTTTTTTTATAATAATGACTAAAAATAACTTTACATGTATAACCTTTGGATTCATTTGGAATCATTTGAGCTCTCCAAAGCCAAGGGACTTCTGTTTTTTTGTTATTTTGGCTATTCAAGATTGCACTTGAGGAGGATGCACGCATCTTTCGTTGTTTTCGCAATTCATTAACATGTTGAGTATATTTTTGTTTCTCCTCCTCATTCATTTTTTGGTAACGACTACTATTCACCGAAACAATCGGTATATTCGCGTTCTGTGCTTTCGTGCGCTCCTTAACTTGATGCATATGAACTTCTCTATTTTTATCGTTTTGGTTATTCAAGGATGCACTTGAAGAGGACTCACGAATCTTTCGCTGCTTGCGCAAGTCATTAACATGTTCAGTATATTTTAGCTTCTCCTCCGCATTCATATTTTGGTAACGACTTTTCTTCACCCCAACTGTTGGTATGTCCATGCTCTTTGTTTTCTTTCCTTTCTTAAGTTTATCCATATCAGCTTCTGAGTTTTGACCATTTATGTAATTCAAGTCTGTAGTTGAAGATGATGCAAACACCTTTCGTTCCTTTCGCAATTCATTAACATGTTTACTATATTTTTTTTTCTCCTCCTCGCCCAAATTTTGGTAACGGTTTCTCTTTACCACAGTCATTGATGTATCCATGCTTGTTGTTTTCTTCAACTCATTTACTTTATCTATATGATCCTGTCTTTCGCTACTATTGAAGTTGACATATTTCCTTTTCATCAAATCCAATCTTCTTAGTTTTGAATCCTCTGTTTCAATATAAAAAAAAAATTACAATTTTTTTATAAGCGTAACATTCAATATATTTTTTTTTTTTTTTGCAATAACTAAATGTATGAAGTGACAGTCACCATTACCTGAGTTGGAATTCAATATGGAAGATTGCTTATGAATAACCATTTTTGGAAAATGTTGCTGCAAAATGAACACTATGAGAATCTGTTAGAACACATATAGGGACTATATTTCTATCCACAAATTTTGTTTATAAATCCCTAGTGAACAAATAATTTAGATAAATCCGTAGGACAACTTTGCGAATCATATTAGGCCCAACACTCTTTAAGAACGTGGTTATTCACTTTATACCATAGACCAACTAAAATTAGCTTTTATTAGTGGATGACAGTAATTGATACTATTCCCACAGTAGACACGACAAAGTGAACTCAACTCTATATATAATATTCAAATATTCATAAATTAGAAATGATGGAACAACAAAGAGACTTTCTCAATAAACTCAATATATAAGTATCTTGGCATTGATATAATTAATTAATGTGAATGATTTTATAAAATATTTCAATGGTTGACATATTGTTTAGACTTCATCTAATGGTGTATATTCTATTCCTTAACCACAATCTAAACTCAAGTTAACTTTCTCCTCCTTCGGGTTGAGTGAAGGGATCTTTCTCATCCATGGCCCAAATCTCAGTGTACTTTAGAGGAAAGAAAACATGGAAATCATGAGTTTATTGAGGATCATTGATAAAAAATTATTACCTTAACTCATCAGCTCCATGATAATAACAAAAGAGAAAAAAGGAACACATTGGTGAACAAAATCAACTCTGAGCAGGCATTTGTGATACAACTATTCAAATTGATTACTTACTTTATCATGAGATTTAAGCTCAAATGAAGAACCAAAGAATCGTTCGCGAATTTCAGGTATACACTGTAAACCAAATACACAAAATATCAGTTAGACTGTCAAGTATGAGAGTATATGAAAAGCGGACTAATTCTATAAGCAATCTTTATGCAAATAATGTGAGGAAGATAGTTTGTACTGGCGACCGACCTTTGGGATGTGTGCACCATATACTATTGAAGTCGGATAATTCCTCGGATTGCTTGGATGAGGTTAACATGCACCGTACAACAGAGAATTGGAGGAGAAATGATTTGGCAAAGGTGACCTAGTGGCCATTGGCATGCTTGGTCAAAAATTATTAATTAGATTGTGAAAAAATATTAATTACAAGTGCATGCATAATGTATCTTCTTTTTAATTTTTATATTTTATTTAATATTTGATGATTTACAAGTGCATGCATAATGTACTGGTACAAGTCTTTGAATCAAATATATACATCAAATATTGTAGGTGATGGCAGATGTTCCATCGAACAGGGTGAGAGTGCAAGAACGCGCTCAAAGACACATTTAATTTTGTAAGTCGTAATGAAATGACAAATAACTCGGTCTCAACATTTTATTTGACAGATGGGGTTGGTGATGATCTGGAAACACGGTTTTTTGGGTAGTGAAAGATTCGTCGAGTACAAACAATAAGGATATATATATATATATATATATATATATATATATATATATATATATTTGTATGATTTATGTAGTCCGCTCCTGATCCTTGTCTATTTGACTTGGGTCGTCTAAGTCTAACCTCATGAGTTGTGTAATCTTTCTAAGTATATGCACTGTTTTGTTTCTCTAAAAAATGATTTTAATGAATTTAGCAACATCTCTCAATGTAAATGAAGATACTGTTTTTTTTTTGGTCAAATAAATATTAACATGCATGTTGGGTTGAATGGCAAAGACAGAAATCAGCCATTAGTAGCATGATGATAAAGTTAGACTAATTATTAATTCATATCAAAACTTCTTTTCACCCATTATGGGATGCATATTTATGATTTAACTCCCAAAAATATTTCACTTTATCAGCATTTTCATTAGCAAAAAAAATTTGTCCGTAGCAACAAGTGTACTTTAGAGGAAAGAAAACATGGAAATCATGAGTTTATTGAGGATCATCTGATAAAAAAATATTACCTTAACTCATCAGCTCCATGCTAACAACAAAAGAGAAAAAAGGAACACATTGGTGAACAAAATCAATTCTGAGCAGGCATTTGTGATACAACTATTCAAATTGATTACTTACTTTATCATGAGATTTAAGCTCAAATGAAGAACCAAAGAATCGTTCGCGAATTTCAGGTATACACTGTAAAGAAAATACACAAAATATTAGTAAGACTGTCAAGTATGAGAGTATATGAAAAGCGGACTAATTCTATAAGAAATCTTTATGCAAATAATGTGAGGAAGATAGTTTGTGCTGGCGACCGACCTTTGGGATGTGCGCACCGTATACTATTGAAGTCGGATAATTCCTCGGATTGCTTGGATGAGGTTAACATGCACCGTATAACAGAGAATTGGAGGAGAAATGATTTGGCAAAGGTGACCTAGTGGCCATTGGCATGCTTGGTCAAAAATTATTAATTAGATTGTGAAAAAATATTAATTACAAGTGCATGCATAATGTATCTTCTTTTTAATTTTTATATATTTTATTTAATATTTGATGATTTACAAGTGCATGCATAATGTATCTTCTTTTTAATTTTTATATTTTATTTAATATTTGATGATTAGGATAATATTAGAATAGAGTTATTTTGGTCCTAATTCAAAAGTTGTAAATCATGTAAATCATGTAAATCACTCTAAATCATTCACATTTTTAAAATAGATATAAATGGGTAGGTGATAAAAACTACCCTCCCACCTATTTTTGTGGTGTACAAGGTATTAAAAATTGTTCATAGCACACCATAAAATTTCACGGGGGGGTCCATAGAATTGCTTCAACCGGCTCAAGGGCCCCTAATTCTCAAGGCTATGTTTGGTCCTTTGATTTTAGTTTAAAAAAAATATTATGTGTACTTCAATTTATAGTACTTTATACTTTATTTTTTTATTATTCTCATTTTGTTTTCATTTTCCTCACCAAAATCTAACAACCAAACTGAGCCTAAGAAACACTGCGACACTATATCCAAACATCACATTATGAAAGCATTAGAAAAGCCATTTTTCTCAAATGTGTTAAGCCTTTGAAAAGAATAATATCACCAATCCAAAGTATTTCTCCAAATACACACGTTACAAATTTCTCAATATTAAAGGGCCTTTTGAAGACTATAAAATGGAACGGTAAAAAGGATGTAGAGTAACGAATTTAAGAAAAATGAAAACAAACAAGATAAAAGCACAACAAAATCACTATTTATAGACCAATCTACAATTTTTTGTTCACTCGCAGGATATCTCCCTCGTTCTGTTGTAAAATCCTGTATTATTCTGCACAATATTTATCGTACGACTTTGATACTCCCTGCTGCAAGCTCGGATCTCAAAGTCGAAAGCCAACAATAATCGTTCTATCTTCTAATTTAAATAGCACGAAAGGACCCTCTTCGTTTTGAGAGCTTAGCCACTAGGCGGTGCCATCTCGGAAGTAAAATAACTCTGCATGTGTATCCATATTATCAAAATATAAGATTAGCATAGTATATAACATCAGTTTACTCTTAGGAGGTCTCGAAACAAACACAATCGTCCATTTATGGTGGGACCCATGTGGGGCCCTTCATAAACCAGTTAATGTGATTGTTCGTGACCTCGAGTCACGAAACCCCCCAAGAATTCACTCATTTCAAACCCGTCAATCTAAAAGTGCGGTATAATGAAATTATTACATGATAAGATTAGTACTCTCTATATAAAGTTGAATTACTTTTAGGAGGTCTCCGCACAATCACATACGTTTATTTATGGTGGGACCCTCGTGGGACCCTTCATACACCGACAATTGTGATTGGTCAGGACCTAGAGCCTCGGGACCCCATAAGAATTCCTGTCAATGTAAAATCGGGTTATTCTTAGGAGGGACAATCACAGCCGTCCATTATGGTGGAGCCAACGTGGGGCCCTCATACACTGACGAATGTGATTGTTCTGGATCTGAAGTCGTGGGACCTCTTAAGAATTCACTTATTTCAAGCCCCTCAATCTAAAAGTGTGGTATCATGAAAATATCTTCAACTGAAAACGCAAGAAATGAAAGCTTTCATATAGCAAAGAGGCGATAAGAAACTTTTACCTGTATTTTATGCTTGCGCCGAAGTTGAAGTTTGTTCAGATATTACTTCATCATGTTTCTCCTCTTCATTGGCTTCAATTTCAATTGTTAAGCTACTCATGGCCGACTTCAACTCTTGTTCGACGGGAAAGATTAACTGGCCCGAATCACTTCTTTCGCTCCACTCCTTGTGTTTCAAATTCTCCTCAATGTCATCATCATATTCGAGATTACGCAAAATATCAGGAATCATAAGGCCATTTTCGTCAGCAAACTTAGATCCCATTTCGATATCTATTTTCTCTTTTGAGCTAGCGATATTGTCCAAGAAATTATGATCGGTGGGCTCCATAACCATAACTTCATCTTCCTCAACGAAGGATCGGAAATCATTCATCGAAGGTGGGATCTTTGAGAAAAATACTTCTTTGAAGTTGTTGATCATCCCTCTGTTATATGGATTCTCTTTTTTATCGTATCGATACCTGAAGTTCTCATATGTTGTCTGCAAAGAAAAAGGTGCTTAGTTTAAGGCATAGACACATAAATGAAGAATCTATCAGTGATAGAAATATGCACAATGAGCCAGATAAAAAATCCCAATAACGCACAAAATAAATCAGTAAAATAAAATAATCCATACAGAAAAATGTATACTGGATAAAGATTAAACTGCCATCAATTTTGATGGAACGTTCACTAAAAACAAATATTTTTAGCAAACTTCCAAAAGAAAAAAAAAACGAACGAATCATCTCTCGTGTAGATAAACTTGTCTTGGATGAAAACATAAGTTGTGTTGAATTATCTTTTATTACTTAGCGAAATGACTGGGGTCAAACAAAAAATATCAAGGTTTAATCAGATTTTACTTGTCGATAGTAAGAACATCGAGTCACCTAATGAAATTAGACTGACATAAGCTTCTGAGAACCAAAACAAACTAAGAAAATGTTAATATTCATAAATCTCATTATACGATATTGGAAACAGAAGTGAAATTGCAATACGGAATACACAGATATAAAATCTAAATAACAAGAATCATTGACAAAAATTCCACAAATTTGAGGGAAAGATTACCTGGTTCGTGCTAATCAAATAGAAGTGAAAGACTGTAAGGCCACCGACAAACCAAACAGCGATGAAGCAGTACACGATGAGAACATCCGATAAAATATCACATGACATGGCTTTCAATACATTACCACTCCGGTGGACAATACAGTACCACGAGACAGAGAAAACGTATATGCACAAGATTGTTGATGTTGATATGAACATGTAGAAGAACCTATAATTACGCTGCAAACATAAATTAAATAAGAAAAAGAACAAAAGAAGAAGAAGATCATGTTAGTAATTGGTATTCCTGCCTACATTAATATAATGTAAAATGATGCCAATAAAGTATTAACTTGATAGAAATACAAATAAATAAAAAATCACGAATTTTTCTCTTCATCGAGTCCTCTTAGAAAATGAAAATATGCCAAACAAACATTGGGATGCACCACACCAAGAGAATATCATGACAAGCATTTAAGCAGCGAGATCATGTTTAAGAATGTTAGAATACTCACTATACCGATGCATTGGCCAACCCATGGACAGTGATGATCAAATTTTTGAACACAGTTGTTGCAAATTGAGCAATGAGATGCACGGGGAGGGCGGTAGAGCAAACACGTGTCACAAAATTTCACTTTGATCGTGTGTCCATTGACAACCACATCTTTCGTTCGAGGAAGTTTCAAATGAGGAGTTCTACCATTCACCCACTCCATCGAGGGAGTGTTTATTTCAATTGATTCATCACTTTCGGGAGGTTTTAAACTCCTAGGGACAATTCCAGGGTCTCTACTAGATGTAAGGAAGAGAAAGAATATATCCTGTAAAAACAAAAACAATATGCATATATCAAGAAGCAACCCTTGTAATAAGCTATTTCAGTGACATTTGATTGATATTTTAATGTGATAATTACATGCAAACTCCCTCACTTATTGAGTAATTACCCCAAGGCTCATGAGGTTTTGCAAATTACCAAGTCAACGCCTACCAAATCCCGACAACTTAGAATAGAGGGGTGAAGTTGTAATTTGATTTGTTTTTTACTGACATGTGGTGAAATTGTAATATACTTTATGAACAGGGGAGGTTATGGTTATTTCTCAAACCTCGAGGTTCTGTAATTTACTCTATTTTAAATATGCGCCATAATAGCCTATTTTGAATCATCACTTTCGATTTCTGCGATCGTCCAATGAGTAAAGAATCCACATTTTCAAATGAGATTATAATATAAAAGTCTACCAAATGTATGTGTAAAGAACGGCTCAAAGCAAAATGAGAACCACTTGAGGATAGTTTACATACCAACATGGTGAGCACTATAGCCACAACAAGCACAGGATACCAAGGGACGGCATTTTTATGTTCTTTGAGCTCGTGTTTGATGACAATCAAGATTTTTATACAAAATGCGAGGGCCGGGCCCGCAATAAGGAACGTGGTCAAAAACAAAGAAGCTACATCTGGACCAAAAACCAATCTTCCTCCCAATAAGAATCTCTGTAAAATTCAAAAACGACAAAATAAACCAACACCTTATGAGTTTTTCATATTGAATATCTTCCCCAAAATATGCATGTTTGTTATTCCAATTTACACTGATTCACCACAAAACGTCTATGATAGGTTTCCAAACGAAAAATCAGAAATTGCAATTTACACAAAGAGAAATGAAGATACATATACAAGTTTGCACATAGCCACACATATTATCTACACGAAGTCATTATTAGAAGCTCCTAGAAACCGGAGTCCCTTGACAATCCAATCATCCATACGACGAGACTCACGTGGGGGTCCACCACACACAGATGGTTGTAATTATAACGGAAGTCAAAGTCCTAGACTCCTTAAGAATCACTCCATATACATAAAGAAATACATGTCCCTCATAAACACAATGCCTATGAATTTCAGAATTTACTATAGATCAAATGCAACTTCAAACCAGAAAATGGAATATTGAAATTTGAACTTGAAATTGAACTTGCAAGCATGAAAAAGACTAAATCACAAAATCCCATATGAAATAAATCCAGTAAATAATATAGTCTATGCTGTTCACAACTTTGATCTTAGGAAACATCCCAAACAAAACCACTAATAATCTCAACATACAAGAACTATTTCTGCAATTATTACCAATTCAATTTCCAAAACAGAACAAAAATACTTGGTGGGATACACTAAAACATTCACACAATGGTTTTACTCCCTCCACGTTCCGACCACCTGTGTATACACTTGTCACACATCTACGCGTGCTACAGGAATTATCGCACGAGAATGTTACAGAGGATTTGATTTGCCCCCAAAATCCCTTTTTTTTGTCTTTCAAATATCAAAAATCAAGAAATGCTTATTTAATCCAATCTTCAAACACAACAATCAATCAATCAGAAGAACTATAAATAAAAAAAAAAAAAGGGCTTACATTACTTCCTCTCCAAACTTGATAAAGCCTCTTGCGTTCAGGCTTTTCCAGGTCCATATAATATATATATATATATGTATATCTTCAAATATTCAAAATAATCAGAAGAAACAAAACAGCCCAATATTCAATTCCACTTTTCAATAAAAACCCACGTACAAAAACACATCAAAATCCAAAATTTCATCTCTTTTCACCATTTTCGGATCATTCCATGCAAAAATAATGCATGCATTGAGAGTTTTATGAGTGGTTTGAATTTCAAGAAATTGTGAAATGGGGTTTCGGCTATAGAGATGGAGAGAGAGAGAGAGAGAGAGGAGAGAGATGAAGAAAAATTGTAGATTGGATGATCAAGAACCAGCTGCCAATTGCCTCTCTGTTTCTGTCTCAAGACGGATTTTCTTAGGAAAGAATATTTGTTCTTCTCTTAAATATATTTGTATCTATATGTTTATTTTAACTTTGATTTTTTTTTTCCTTTTGCCCTTTATGTCTATCTGTCTAATTAACTCTGTGTGCATTTGCCCATAATCTCATAATCTCTTGTCGAATTGGTAAGATTGAGCCCCCGTTTTAGTGCTCGTCGGTTCGATCCAAGTGTGAGTTATTTTTTTATTTATATAATTTTTTATTTTTTTTAGTTTGTAGATCATTGATGCTAGTTTGTAATAAAAATTTATTAATTATGATTATTGATCGATATATTATATAATGATATAATTGTCTTATTAAAAAAAAAATTCTACATGCATTCTTTATAATTTTAAAAGGTAAATGATATTAGCACTCCAAATGTGTTATTGGCACTCCATTATTCAATACAAATTTCTTGACAAAAATAGTGAGAAGTGGAGCTCCAATAGTAATTTTTGGAGCTCCAATATCATCTCCCTTTTAAAATTAATTAATTTTCCGTTATTTTCTGTGACAAGGTGTCAATAATGCAAAATTTGCAGCTGGCGCGGATCTTCCAATTTTTTTACCTTATTTTTCGCTTTGGGTAAGGGGATAATTATTATTTATAATTTTTTTATCTATAAATTTTTTATTCTGTTAAATTGTATGTATTGAGATTATTATTTAGTTTTATAACATCATTATATATGTATCTAACCATTTGGTTGCCTATCCAAATAGCCGATGAAGTTTAATTTTATTGGCAAAATTGAGACCCCAAAATATTAGAGATTTTGGCTTTGGGTTCAACTCACATCTGCGTGTAAGCAATTTATCTACTTTCATATTAGTTTTTAGCTAATTTTAATAGTTATTAGTAGGGGTGAAAGACGAACCAAATTACTCGATACTCGACTCGAACTCGATCGTTAAAAGCTCGTTTGAGCTCGGTTCGTTAACTTATCAAATCAAACTTGAACAACTTTTTGTGTTTGATAAGTTTTGAAGCTCGGCTCGATTAGTAAAAAATAATAAAAATATGTACAAAAAAATCAAACTACTCGAGCTCGACTCGTGTTCGGCTCGATTAAAGCTCGTTTGAGCTCGGCTCGATTACTAATCAAACAAGCTCAAACACAAACTTTGAAGCTCGATTGTATTTCAAACAAACTTGAACAACATCTCGTTCGGTTCAACTCGGCTCGTTTACACCCTTAGTTATTAGTTGATTGTAAATTGTTACTATTAGAAATTGATGAGATGTTTCATGTAACCAATTCATTCAAAAACATAATTACATATCCGAATGAATAACACGAAATTTATTTGTTTTATTGTCTCACTAAATAGTTATCTAATTTTTAGTGAAATAAATAAAATATAATAGAAACAGAATTTATAATTGGACTTTTTCGCCTCTGTTTTTTGCTATGAGTGAAAGATCAAGTCAAAAAATTATAGTGAATACCTCAATAAAAAGAATATAGTTGTCATAGAAGTTCGATTCATCAAAACTTGCTATGGTATATACCTTAATTTGGTTATCACATCTCCACCAACATACTAAAAAATGAAAGTTGATATCCACTATATAAAATAGGGATAATTGCATATCATACGCTTGTGAAACATGAAACCTGCACACATTTCTCTTGTATTAAAAAAATAGTCTGAAATAACCCTATGATTTTCAAAACTCTGCACGAAATCCCCAATCCGTGTTAAACCCTCGGAAGATAGCATTCACGCGCAGTGTATTTGAAGTAGAGTTGGAGTTTCGTGTAGGGTTTTGAAAAATATAGGTGCATTTCGGACTACTTTTTCTAACACAGTGGGAATGTGTACAGATTTCGTGTTTCACAAGGGTACAATATGCAATTATCCCTATAAAATATTATAAAACGTCGACCATCAAACACATAAAGTGGCGAGTTATGTTATTAATAATATTCGAACTCCCTAATATTTGGAGTTGAAAGTTGGAGAATTCACCACTAAATCACCGTTCAGGTGGTAACCTAAACTAGTAATACTTAAAAATCCTTATGATCCATAATATATAATCTATACAATTATAATTTTGTAGGTATTTTTTTTTTTTTTGAATAAAAGAGGAGCTATATTAGATCAAAATATGAGTCATAGTACACAAAACGTCCGAACGAGAAAATCCATATACAAGTTGAGATACATCCCTATCTACAGCATCTCGCAAAAAGTCCGAACATGAAGACCACCGATGTACAGAGTTCCTCTCCTCAGCTTAGCGCTTTGCTAATCAGTCAGCAGCCTGATTATTGGACGCATCAAAAAATACACAAAAAAGTGACCTAATTACCCTACTACTTAGAAACTAGTTATAGTTTTTGGACCTAATAAGCTTGACCATGAGCAGCCGTTCTCTTTTTTAAAATTTATATCATAGCGCCTTAATCCATAATTATTAAAATTTTAAGGAGTCAACCATCCAACTAGCAATTTGTCATTAATTAGCATACATATTTCTAACATGAAAGTTATTTTCTTCTACGAAAACTTATTACATTAATTACAAGTATTTGTCATTGATTAGCATATTAAGAGCAAATTATCATTAAAATTCATCTTCTACGAAAACTTATTTTCATCCCGGATTTACTCTTTCACATCCTGATTAATAATAAAGGCAATTTGGTAAATTTGGCTGAACTATTTTAATTATAGTTTTAGGCGTGTGAGGAGGAAAAATACATAACTTGATTTATCTCTGGTGCAGTTAGAGCTGTAAATGAGTTGAGTTAAATCTAACAAGTCATTGTTTGATCTTGTTTGAACTATTATCGAGATTCAAAATTTGTGTTTGAGATTGGTTTGATTGTTAATCAAGCTTAAACGAGCTATAATCGAGTCGAACACTAATCGAGATCGAGTAGCTTGATTTTTCTGAACACATTTATTATTTTTTATTAATCAAGTCGAGTCCGAGCAGGAATTCGAAACTTATCGAACACAAAAAGTTGTTCAAACTTTGTTTGATATATTAATGAACCGAGCTTAAAAGAACTTTTAACGATCGATTTCGAGTTAAGTATCAAATAACTTGGTTCGTCTTTCAACCTTAGATGCAATTTGGCTAAATGCTAGTAGAGCACGGCGTAAAATAGTTAATTCGAGGATGTAGCAAAATTCATCAATAGATTTGCGTCCAATAATATATATATATATCACTTCATTTTATGGTGACAATTACAATTTTCTTTCACTTTTATTCTCGAATTCAATTATTTTTTCATCTCTCTCATGGTGCATTGATTTGATTATCTGAGAATTTAAGTCGTGAAACCTCTAAACTCCCTTTGACTTTTTCGTGTTGCAAGTTGACTTATTTTCTCTAGACATTTTGGAAAAGGAATATACTTTTGTAGCCTAACTACAATATTTGACAACTTACTCGTGTACATGATTATTTAACGATTTCTTTTTTTTTTGGTAAATTATATGATTATTTAATTATTTGTAAATTTTACTTCCCAAATTTCTTAAAGTCCTACGCGGCATTACAGAGCTTAGAAAAATCAATTTTGTCGTATAATAATTAATATATAGATTGGGTGCTGCTCTTTATCGAACGTGCAGGCACAACACTAAGCACTTTTTTTAAACAATATTTATTACCATAAAATTTGTCTTTTTTTTTTTTATCTGTATGTGAATGATGTTCAAATTATGAAGGAACAACATAGTATATGATCTTTAGCCTTTTTATCATCTCCTTTTTTAATATATATATATATATATATATATATATATATATATATAGACATGGAATGAACCAGGATTTGTTTGGGACGAATAAAAAAAATAGAAAGGAATATTTAATATTTTTTTGTTTGGGATGCAAAATTTCAAATATAAAAAACTTGTAGGCCGGAAAAATTTGTTGAGACTGCATCAATTTGACATTAGTTCCAAATGACAGTCCAATTGGCATCCAAGAGGAGGTTGGACTTTACAAATGGGGTTTAAATAATTAAAAAAAACACTTATCTTGAAATTGATGGTTAAAAGTTCACTTGGGTTATGTTCGTTAAACATAAAAATGGAGTTTAAACACCATATTTTAATTGTTTGAAAGACCTGAAACTCAACTCCGAAATTGACTCAGTGAGCTGAAAAAATATAAACCATGTTTAGAAAGACAATTACTCAAACTCTTCTCATGTTTAACTCGATTGAAGCTTCATTTGATTGACAATGAAAACTATAACCAAACACAATATTTTAAATTCAATAAAAACTAAATTAGAGTTTTAAACAATAATTTGTTCAGGTTCAACTTATGTACCCCCAATTCCTACTATAATTCATCATTTTTATTTGCATTGTTTTGAAAGGATTAGTTGAAACTCCCGCATGTATGAGTACATGTGTGGTGGAGATCGTCAGGAAGTTGGACTTTCGAGAGCCCCAAATATCACAGGACGGGGAGGAGGGTTGAACCCCACCCTCTCCCCTTTAAATATATATTTTCACAAATTTTATATGTAAATTAAATAATATTCTTATATTATTCTTTCATTCAAGCTATTAAACTATTCTATGTACCGACTAATATTGACGTGGCTAAGTTTTGCACCATACGTTTTTGAATTTTACTCCCTGAATCTTTCAGTAAATTCCTTGACCTGCAAAAGAATAGAGTGTTTGAAGGCGCGCTGAGAATTTCCCCAACATTTGTCCTCCAGTGCTTAAGTCAGAAACCATATATATCAATAAGCATATCAAAAATCAAAGGATGCTATCTCTGACCCGTTCAAACTTTAATGATAAAGGTATTTATTTATATATGCCACATACTGATGACAAGAAATCCTAGTTGTGATAAGTTTTTTGGCCCTAGGATATAATAGCTCAATTATCTAATATCATAGTTCTTATTTCCCTGGTACAAGTGTTCAACTCGATCCAATAAAATATATTTTTCCTATATCAAATATTTTTGTCAATGATCCCAAATTAAGAATTCTTGCCGACGTGTCTTTCAACTCTATGTTGTGTTGATAATCCCATTTGTCTAATTAGATTAATAATCCAACTACCAAAATTTTAGTTGCGTAGAATATTCTCATACATGCATGTGTAGTATCTACATTCTACATTGACATACCTTGAAAAAAATTGAGCATCCAAGAAAAATAATATAGATCTTGTCCAAATGGAATACATATATCTTTAAATATTAAGCCATTTAATATATATATATATGATACTCATTGCTCCAATTGACACAGACCGTGACCACTTAGCACGATGTTATCGAATATTAGGTCTTATAATACTCATGATAACGAGGTGAAATCTGTCAAATTTTGACATACAACAAAATGTTTCCTAGAGAGAGACGGACCTTGGACCTTTTTTATGTGATTATATTTTAATATTTTTTTCATACTTGATTCGAGTTATATTCTATGTTATACCCGATATTACTCAGTAAACCACAAAATATATTACCTTTTATTAATTAAAAAAATATGACTCATCACTAATCCTCCCTGAGATTTTCCTGATGTGACAAAATAAAAAGGGAAATTACATATAGACCCCCTCATTTATTGTGTTATTACCAAAAACCCCCCACATATTGAAAATTACCAATACATTCCCTCATGTAAATAATTTCTTACAATTGCACCCTTTGTATGTTTGAAAACTATTACATTTTTACCCTTGTAAACATTATAAATAATAGACTCCCTGAGGGGGTGTGTCGGTAATTTTTAATAACTGAGGGGTGTTTTTGGTAATTACACACTAAATGAGGGGGGTCTGTGTGTAAATTTTCCAATAAAAAATAAGTCATAATGCAACAAAAGTTAAAAAAAAAAAAAACAAGAAAGAAAAGTAAAAAGTATTAAAAACCATAGTGCCACAACATTATGAGAGAAAATTAAATATAACTTTTCAATATTTACAGCAAATTTTTGTTCTTCCCTTCCCCCTTTGGGGAAAAAAGAGCGACTTCTTGTGATAATTGTTAGCTATACAATTAAGCTAAATTGTCAACTCTTCAATTCATCATCCTACAAAAGAAAATTGACACATGAGAACAAGAGTCAACTTTTTTTACATAGAAACGGTCCATTACATCATTCATTATTATTATCGATATATCAAACATCAGTTAAATAACTTAGGAAAATTACACACAAACCCTTCACTTGTTGTGTAATTAACAAAAAAATTCTCCACTTATTGGAAATTACCAACACACCCCGTCAAGGGGCCTATTTGTAAGGTTTTCAGAGATAAAATTATATATATAAAAAAATTAAATACATAGAAAGTGTAATTGTAAGAATACGTTAACACGAGGGGGACTATATGTAATTTCTAATAAGTAGGGGAGTTTTTGGTAATTACACATTAAGTGAGGGGTATATGTGTAATTTTCCCTAGCTTTAAATAAAAGATATATCAACGGGAATAAAGTACAACGAATGCAGGCAACTATCCACACGTAGGTAAGACTAGAACATGAAACAATTTGATGGACCCGATGTTCAACACTGAATGGTGATAATCACGCCATATCAGCACAATATGAATTTTACTGCTGATGTGACGTGATCCTCACCGCTCATTGGGAAAATGCCCGATGTATATTAAAAACAATTTGACTCAAACCCAAAGGTCTAGAATCTTAAGACCTTAATCTTCTCGATGAGTTAAAACCTCTTCGGAATCCCAGAACTAAATTAGTGAGAAAAACACAAAAAAGGTATTTTCACACATTCAAATCACTGCACTCTGTGCTCGGTTTTCGAATCTTTTTCTTGACCAAAATCCATTGCATTTAGAGAACTCTTCTATATTAGTATCTAAAAGTTCTTCAGAGAAGGACAAAGTACTATCAAATAGATAAAATCTTGAATCTTCTCCGTTTACGTTATCAATTATGTTCATCGCCATATGCACGAACACAAAGAGTGAAAACAACATCATTTTCATACAACACGATAACGTTCATCTCCATATGCACGAACACGAAGAGTGAAAACAAAATCGTTTTCAGACAACACGAAACGTAAGTTACCTTATCGACCTGCAGATGATGTTCTCCGAAAGGCATCCTCTGTCCCGTCATTGCCATCAACTATACTGTCTTCATTACCACATTTCTCTTGTTCATCAGTAGGAGAGATAAAAGGATCAAGAACAATTTTCCCTCCTTTTTCTTTCTTCAAGCTGTCATCAATTCCAATGTAATCCAAATTGTGCAGAAGATTTGGAATAGGTTTACCATCCTTGCCAATCATACCCATTTCCAAGTCTATCTTTCCGTTCGGCTTGATAATATCCCCGTCAAATTTTCTGTTTATGGATCCTACTACCGAGTCATCTTCTTCAGGCGCCCATTCGCGGAAATTGACAAGAGACGGTACAGTCTTAGAGAAAAATATTTCCTTGAGGTTCATGATCAACCTTTGGTTATATGGATTTTCCTTCTTATCATAACGGTAACGGAAGTTTTCATAAGTTGTCTGTCGAATTATTGAAATCATATTAGGATATATTTAGCAAAATGTTAAGCACCACACTCGTCTCGTCTAGGCTCGACAGACATACGTGGTAATGGTACAAGATAACGTATAAGCATCGACTATGCTTTTGGGTTAGAAATTTTCACAATGGTCAAATAATTCCCGGTAAAACTGCAAAATTAGTCATGTAAGTATAAGGGGCGAAAAATTTAGTCGTGTAAGCTGTGACACTGACAACTTCATGACACAAGATATCTAATTTTCACGGATGGATAACAATCTTCGCCAGGAATTGAAAAGTTGGTTGGAAATTAACATGTGCCTGTACATGCCCTTTTTAATTTGGGAATTTTCAGTTTTAGATGGAAAACCATCACGTGAGGACAAACAGCATCGCTTATCTTAGCCTACAGGACTAAAATTGCAACATTCTGCTACGTATTCGCAATTCTAGTTCAGTAATTTAAAATAAAATGTCACTTTTATTCCTCAAAGTTAAGATAAAGTAACAATTCTAGTCTTGGAAGTTACTGCAGATAGCATTTTTGGTCCTCTCGTGCACATAATGTGTTATTTTCACCACCCAAATGAGAAAAATCCCCAGTTTAGATGGTTATGTGACACATGCCACTTTCCGACTATTTTTTATCTCTTGTGAAATGTCTTTAAATTGCAAAAATTAAAAATGATTGTCCTTAAATTAGTCGAAAGCTTAAAGTAGCAAAAACGAGCTATTATTTTGGGATAGACGGAGTAGATCAGTTTCCAGGAAGGCCGATAGAAAACATCTACAACGACGTATCGTAACAAGGGGCATTAAAGTCATTATAACATGATTAGCTAAGCCTTTGAACAGAAAGTGGCTAACCTGGTTGGTGCAGATAAGATAGAAATGAAAGACACTAAGCCCGCCAACGAACCACACAGCAATGAAGCAGTAAACCATTAGGACAACTGATAAAACATCCTTTGACATGCACCTCAATATGTTGCCCGGTTCTTTACGGATGTTCAACAAAGAAAATGTGAAAACATATATGCACAAGATTGTTGATGTCGACACAAACAAGATGAAAGTCCGGTAGTTTCGCTGCATTAGATCATCATCGAAACGAGGTCAAATTGTGAAAATATTAGCCTTTTTTCTTGTTCCATAATAATAAGGATGTAGTAAAGGAAGTTGTACAGAAAAACTTAGTAGCCAACTAAAATGTCTGAAAATTCACCAAGTTATAATAAAATTTAGGGATAATTATTTGCATGCCCTCTCACTTAGTGGGTAATTACCAGGACCCCTTGAGATTTTGCAAATTGCCAAGAGTCCAAGACAACTCCTGCCGGATCCTGACAACTCAAAAATCAGGAGGTGAAATTGTAATCTGCTTTTTACACACAGGGGTGAAAGTATAATATACTTTTACTGACATGAAAAGTTATAAAAATTTCTCAAACATCTGGATTTTCTCCGTAATTAGGTCTCTGTAATCTACCCCAACATTTAATATGCATATATGAATCGGACTAGGAGGAAGACTTACAACTCCGATACACTGGCCCACCCATGGACAGTGATGATCAAATCTCTGGACACAATTGTTGCAAATCGAGCAATGAGAAGCCCGTGGTGGGCGATACAACAAACAAGTATCGCAGTACTTGACTTTAACCGTGTATCCATTCACAAAGACATCCTTCGTTCTAGGTAACTTCAGCTCGGGAGTTGCACTATTGATCCACTCCATGGATGCAGTAGACTTCGATACGCTATCTGAATCTGGTGGCCGGGAGTTCCTTGGAACTATTCCCGGATTTCTAGCAGATGTCATGTAGAGAAAAGTCAAATCCTGTAAAAGTATAGGTAGAATAAGTTGCACCATACTATGATAAGAAATTAAGAATCATTTTGACTAGTTTACGCACCAAAACTGTGAGGACGATCCCTACTATCAATACAATATGACCGTACAAGAATTCAACTTCCGGAAGCCTCAAAAGCGTCTTGATACAGAATGTCAATGCAGGCCCCCCTATTAGGAAGGTCGTTAAAACAAGTGATCCAGCATCAGGACCAAATACCAATCTCCCGCCACACAAAAATTTCTACAAGGAACGAGTTTAGCGCATGTTAATTCATGGAAAGATCGATTAGTCCTATTGAGTATGGATACTTTGCAAATGTGGCATGGCATTGTGAATAGTTCATATGGTAAGGATTCGTCTTCGAGTGAAACGATTACATATATAATTACATCAGAAATATAACAACTACTAATTAACAACCTAACAATTTATCAACGAACCCAAACCTTTGATGTTTTCGAACCCAAAAATGTTATTCTCTTAAGGTCTCAACTTTGGATATTCGTCGCAATAAACTAAATCATATAATTGGTTCCATTATTTGGAACCCTAATTGCATTCAAGATTTTATTACAACAAAGCTTCTATGAAGAAAAACTAGATCAAAATGACGAAAAAACAAATAAAAACAAAAACATATGGCAATGCAAATTGAATAGAAATTCACATAATGATTATAAAAATGATTAAAAAAAAAACTTACATTACGACCCTTCCAAACTTGATAAAGCCTTTTCTTTGATCTTGGAGGATCCATGGATTTGGAGGACGGAGCAAAATCTTGATTTTCAGTCCCACCCATCGAACACCTAATTATTATTTTTATATATATAATTTCTTCGTTATTGTTTTACACTATTATTATTTTTTTCTTGATTTATTTCGTTATTTTTGATAATTGAGATGCAAAAATAATAGTATTATTCATCAATGGGTGACAGAAAAATCAAGATTTTGTCAGAGGGGCCTCATGGAGATGAACAACTCTATAATAGCTTTCTATTTTTATTTTATTTTTCTCTTAAAAAAAAAAAGAAATTAGTCTCTCTCTCTCTCTCTCTCTCTCTCTCTCTCTCTCTCTCTCTCTCTCTCCCCTACAGACTGACGATTGCCGGAAGTTGCAACGGTTGGTTTTTGAGGATTTCCAAATGAAAGCGGTTTTTTCGCGGGTAACCCCTAATGGAAAAACAAATCCATTTTAAATGTTTGGTCAAATTTCACTTTGTGGTCCCTCAATTCTTACTTTTATTCTATTCTAATCCCTCAACTATGCGTCGGAATGCTCAATCAACTTCTAAGATTATCTTGTTGCGGTCCTCAGGTCAAATTTATGTTAGCAATTGACGGGATATTCCCCCGATTAGATGGGATATTCCTTCATGTGGATGGATTATTCCTACATGCAAGTGCAAAATGGGGAAAAAATAACCAGTTTGTATCCATCTTTTAAGGATTTATGATTTTAGGGACTAAAATGAGATGATTTGGAAAGTTGATGGACCATAGATTAGAGGGACTAAAGTGAGACAAAAGTAAAAGTTAAGGGACTACTAGTGATATTTGTCCTAAATGTTAATTTTATTTAGGGTACAATGCACTTCACCCCTCAGAAAAATTTCAATATTTGCATTAGCCTACTAAAAATATAAAACCTAGTGATAACTTAATTTTGTTTGCACTTACCCCCAGGCCCCAACATTACAACCTATGATACACGGATACGAATACGAGGATACGAGTATGATACGATATAGGTGCAAAATACGACAAACTTCAAAATTATAGGATACGATACGTTGGAAATACAAATATATATATATATAATATTTAAAAATAAATTTGAGTCAGTATGTTCATTAACATAAATAAAAGTGCAATACTGACACGGGTTCATAGTTTATAAGCTCAAAAAATTTCAAAGGTAACCATAATATTTCATCATTTGGGGCGATGTAATAATGTCATTTCATTGATACCAACATTTACCTTCTTATCCAAAACCTTTGGTAATAAAGTGTAAATAATAAATTTCACGTGGAGTAAGAAAAGAAAAATTATATTAAAAAGTGAAACCGAAATGATTTTTTGTTTCTTGAAATTTCCTTATTTATTGTTTAACCTTTTAACGCACAGTCAATGTCATTATTATTTTCCTATTTTGACCTATAAAGTATTATATAATATTGAAAAATATTATGTCTAATATTCAAAGTGTGTCAGATACTTCAAATTTTGTATGGGATACGACATTTGGAAGAATCGGATACGGTATCCGAAATCTTTTTTTATTTAATTTTTGGATACGTAAAAAGAGTATCTGATACGTATCCGAGGAAATAGGGATGGCAACGGGGCGAGTATTGTAGGACTCGTTACCCACCCCTTTAAGGATTTTTTATACCGCGAGTCCGGGTCCTACCCGTTAGACCAGATCGAATTTTTTTTAAAAATTTTTTAGTCTATTTTATTCTCACAAACGCATTCAAAACATATAAAATAAGTAAATAATATCGAATTGATTATTCAATGTAAATAAATCCACTACAAGTCATTCTATACTTAAATGCAAAAAAACATTCAAAACAACTAAACAAGTACAAAGTTCAAAAAAATTAGATATATAATAATTGAGGGTTTGTTGTTGAAGGGTAGAATGATTGAGAGCATTTTTTTTATATAATTTATAAATACTAACAAATATTAATAATAATTAGATATATAAAATTAAAAAAAAATTATGTTAATAGACCGGGGCGAATATCGACTGGACTCGTTACCCGCCCCGGACCCGGCCGGGTCTTGAATTACAATACCCGGACCCGGCCCTGTTTTTTTGGACTCATACCCGCCCAATAGGGGCGGGTCCGGGGCGGGCACTCATTAGACCATGCCCCATTGCCATCCCTAAGAGGAAACGGCCTATATGTTGAAGCCTTAGCATCAAAATGGGCAGCTAAACTTGCCTCTCAATTCCGACGAGATGAGGCCATATTTGAGTAAATTTCATTTTGCCCCTCAAACTATAGCAGAAAATAAACTTGTTCCTCCACATTTCTTTTGCATCCTTCTACCACCTCTACTTATCAACATATTTAATTTTACAAATTCTATGAGAAACTACCATAATTTTTCAATGTGATCCCAAATTTAAAATCAAGCGAGCATATGACAAATTAGAAGAGAAAATAAAGTACGAGATCACATAATAACATACCATAACATTCTAAAACTATAGTAATTCATATTTTAGACACCATAAATCTCAAAAAAGCATAATTAATTGGTGCTATAGTACGGGATCACATAATAATTACCAAAAGAAAACATGAATTAACGCATCAGCAAAAATCCTCCACTGCAATCGTATAGTATTTGAATCGAGCCATAGTTATTGTCTTAAAGGCAGATCTGTTACCATGGAAACACCACCAAAATATACTGCCATAAACGAGCGTACGCAATCAGAACAATGATTATTCCAGCGCACATTCTCTTTTTTATGGTAATAATAGTACTCAAACACACTCATCTAATCAGAAAAATGCAAATCCATCTCTCATCAGGACTAAGGTGTCTTGTTTTCCAAGATCATCACAAAGTTTGAAGTCCCAAGATAATCACGATTGTCCTTATTAAAGGACTTTATCTGAAGTCCATGCAAACGATCAACTATGATTGTCCGGGCACCTAGATTACCTAATAATCACTACGATACGAGATAGCAAGGTGGCCAAACTGTAAAGGAAGATAGCAAAATAGAACTCCGCCTCACCAAGTTCAAAACTACAATTCTGACATTATAGTGCGTTTACGAACTACACATATTACAAAAACTAATGGTGAGTCCATAGGTTGGCTACTATATTGCTACCTTCAGAAAAAACATTCCGGTTCATCCGCATACCTGCAATTCAAAAACTACAATTTCGAGAGTCGGGCTCCCTTCCACCGTCAACTTCCATGAACTGAAAATAAAGAGAAATACACCACGGTAAGGATTACTTTCTGCGAGCTAAATTAGATTTTGACACGTAAAAATACACAAAAAGTTACCTGTCTTGCACGAAAATTGAAGTACATCCAGCTGCTGATATCTTACCTAAAAAAATATCAAAATCATTTAATTAGATTCTTATAATGCCGTGGGGAAAAGAATGGTCATTCATAGTGAGCTCCAGTGATTTCGTGTCCTGGCACAATCACAACCATCCATGTGGCGGATTCCGCGTAGGGTCCACTATTCACATATGGTTGTGATTATATCAGGAATAGGAGAGCCTCCAGACTCCCTAAGAATCACTAGAGAAATAGGGTGAAAGAAGCAGAGCAGAAAAGCATTTATAGCGTGCAGACAATTTCTGCATTATTCATATGATATTATATCAAAGATTAAATGAACAATAAAGGAAAAGATATATTTTTTCGTATAGATTATATCAATTCTAGGAATAGGAGCTGAATTGTAACAAGCCGACTGGTGGCAAGCAAGTGAAGCTAATAGCTCCCCGCCCCCCCATCCACAAAAACAGTAAAAAAGAGAAGGATAAGGAGAAAACTCGGGAGGAAAAAATTGGAAAAACCAAAAGACCAGCAATACAAACTAAGAAGACAAACGTCAGTTAACTAATACAATCAGCTTCAGATTCCAGCAACTATCTGATTTAACTAATCTTGAACATTTCCTCATCCAAAAGGAACTATATGGGATTGGATATTGCATGTATCGAATTTTTTCTTAAAAGCAAAAGTATTCACAGTATCCAAGTGGTTAATAACCAACTCACTTCTCTCTGTTCCCACCATATTTAATTTTAATTTTAGAAATGAGCTCAAATTGTTTTGAACTAGTTCTTTCAATGAAGTCAAAATATCTCATATCCTCCACCTGATGGAGCTCAAATTTGCAAAGAAGCACACTAGACCGAGGATCATGTTTTTCCTTCACATAGATACATGTAAACACTGAACAGTATCCACAAAGCAATTACAGCATAATGGGAAAGGACGGATGTGATTCATTTAATTCCGAGGTACAAAAAGAAAGGAAAAATAACTAACCTTTTTTCACATTAAACCAAGCGCCAAAATCCATTCATCACCATTCTTCACATCATCAATAGAAGTAACCTCTACACTTCAAAGATCCACATAAGCACTTTTTCTTTCCTTTCTCTTCCTTCTCGGGCGGGACCATACCATAATCAAATGTTAGCTCTTGCATTGGAGGAATGTGTTGGATGGCAAAGAAAGCAATATGAAGATAAGAGTCATTGTTACTATCACGTAAAACTGGCTGCCAGAATACATTTGGCGAACAGCTATGGTTCATGAAACGGGCCACATTGCCATTGTTTTTTCCACTTATAACAAGGGGGAATGGTGATTTTCCTGAACCAGCAGAATCATCACTAACACCTCCTAATGGCTCGTAGTAGCGGGTAGCATCAAATACATAATTATCATCATTTTCATTACCAAAATCATCTTCCTTGATGACATCCCCTGCATATTCACAGATAAAACCACCAGCCCGGATGGGATCCCACGACCTAAGTCCCCAACCTCTGTTTTTTGTCTTGAAAACCTCAAAATGTACTTTCACGCCCGCTTGTGACATACGATTCCTGCATGTTATAGGACATGCACAAGACTGACCACACTCATGTATCAACGTTTTGTTAGTCAAAAGAACTCCATTTGATGAATAAGGGATAAAACCATCATTTTTCTGATTGCAAGGGCAGCTCGTGCCAGGCTGGCATCCACCTAAGCAATGACAAGCCGCACAAGGTTTAGATGCAGTAAAGGATTTTGCGTATCTGAGACTTGAGCTATAAGTGAAATGAGCGGGTCCCTTTTCACCATCGACGTCGTTAACAAGAGAGACGGACTGAGCCTCAGCACCTGATGTTAGATCAGGAAGGATGAGACCGGGCCGGGCCACAGACCCGTCCCTCCACTGCTGAATTGATTTCCATAACGTAAATGCTTCAGCCTGCCCGGGTACCCTAACAAGCTTATACTTAAAAACATTGCAACCCGACTGATTTTTTTCAGCCCATGACTCCTGAATTTTGTATATCCCATCATAAACATATATCTTACCAGTTGAATTAGGATTTTCTCTAATTCCCCTTATGACTCTTACGTCATTGGCACGGTGCAGACTCTTTTCAAGAGCAAGATTTCCCCTTTCCAGCTTCTGATCAAACATTTGCCCATCTCTCCTCTGCACTCCACCCTGACCAGTGTAAACTAAAACATCTCCGTCATTCCCATCATCATCATATCCTCCAGATGAAACTATACTGACAGCCACGGGATCTTCATCCATGGTAATTTTGACACTCATGTAATCTATCCCAGCCATACTTGGAAAATGTAACCCGACAATGCACAGCTCCATCCTAAAGAAGAAAATATCACCAACTTCAATCCCCGGTACATGCCCAATCCTCTTTAACGTATTTGTCCGAACTCCTTTGGTCATCAAAAGAGCGCCAGCTTTCAAGTCCGGCCGTCGTACCCCCGCACCCAAATCCTTCACTTCTTCAACTTGAGTGAGCCTTCTACGGAGCAAATTAAACACCAATAGTATGGTTCCAACGATATCCTTGTCACCGTTAGATCTTCTGAAGTCGTCGAATTCCTTAAGCTTAAAGGACGTCAAGAAGCTATCCACTAGCGATTCAACATCAAATGCTTCACCATTCTCCGCCCTTTGTGGTTTCCTTGACCGACCCCTTCGCTTCCCTGAATTACTAACGATCTCCTCTTCGGTGACATGTGTGCTAAACCCACTCCCATATTCACTTTGATTATGTGAATCACTATATCCATCATCCTCCATAACTACAGATCCTGATGCGCGAGTTTTGGAAACCCTTTTACGTCTACCAGTGCTTCCATTTGCTTGAGGTGTGGGAGTTCTATATGAATTCAGAGGAACAGGAGCCGGTATACCACCACCAAAACCAAAATTACCGGGTTGGTTTTGAGGTGGGTTGTTTTGCGCACCAGGTGTGGGGTTTTGAGCACTATTTGGAACCAGAAAAGGATAAAATGGTTGGACTCCAGGCGGGAAGGGGCCAGTGGGGGGTACGCACGTAAATGGTGAGGATTGGGTGGTTGAAATTGAAGACGTGCCTGATTGATTTGGGAAAATCGGGGCAAGACATCTCAATGGCCTCACATCCAACACCCTAGACTTATCAATAGCCCCAGTGGGAGGATTTGACTCAGAACCCAAACCTTGCTCCATTCAACCACAATACAACACTCCTTGCAACAAGCTTTAATCAACTCGAACACGACAACTAAATTACATACAGAAGTTCTCAACAACTTCACAATACTCTTAATTATTCTCACCACAAACAAAAACACCAATTTACCATACAACAGAGAATCTAAACATTAAATAGGAACCACACCAATAATTAAAAATCCAAACTTGAACAAACTTTGGGGTAAAATCTGCTTCCTGAAACATGCACGGAGACATAAATCAGAGATTAGACTGAAAATCAAAGGTAAAATCAAATCTTCAGCAAAATGAACAGTGAAACCCTAAATTTTAGATAAACCCTTAAAAACCCTTTTAAAAAAATTAGCGAGAGATGAAGTATGAAAACAAAAAATTACACATGCAGAGCTACCAAAATGACAACACAGTTGTGAAATTGAAGACGAAATTATTAGGTATCAAAAGTTTAAAGATTAATTGGACCGTCAAGAAGAAAATCAAACAAAAAATAATCTCAAAATGAAACAAGAAATCGAACATAAATTGCCAATTTTCCAAGAGATCTTGAAACGGAGAACATAAATATATATATATTATATATATAAAGGGAGAGAGAGAGTACCTCTGAGGTTGAGAGAGATCTCCGACTGTCTGACTTTCCGAGTGAAAAACCCTTTCATAAGTGGAGCAAATGAGGTGTATATATATGTATTGACGCGTGTGTATGTATGTATATTTACTAGGGATAATTGCATCGACCTCCTCTGAATTATGAGCATTTAGCATTCATACCCCATAAATTTGAAAATTTGACATAGACCTCCCTTCCTTCACTTTTTTCATTATATTTTCTAATTAAAAACTAAAATGCCCTTCACTTTTAATTGAAAAAAGTTAACTCACTTATAAATTATAATGTAGTGGAGAATGAAATATTATAAAAAATATCTTCAAATGACATAATAATTAAAAAATAAATAATGTGACATCCACAATTTAAAATTCAAAAAATATAACTCTAGACTATTAAAAGAATATCCTCTTGACTAACCTTGAGTTATTTTTGTGATCTATAAAGATTATTGATTGAGTATGTCAATATACTTTAAATGTTTTCCATAACCCGAATAATTTTAATTTTCTTATTTTACAAAAAAAAACTTTAAATACAAAAGTAATAACCCAATAAATTTTTATATACTTAAAATTCTATTTATTTTTTTCTTATATATAATTACTTGAAATTCTATTTATTCAAATATGTTTTTTCATAATAAAATCCAACAACTTCTTCTGAAAAGGTGCTAATATAGAAGTAGTATACTCTATTGAAAAAATAATATTACAAAAACAAAAAAGGAAATGCACCTTTTGTATGCTTCCTTTTTTTTCCCTTAAACATATTATGGTAATATTTGTAAAACAATAATAATAATTTATGACCATTTCATAAAAACAAAGGTATAATTTAGTAAAAGTTCAAACTTAAAAGTAGCACAACAATAATATGTGTTATTTGTTTCTTGAAGCTTGTCTTAATTAAAAAATAAGGAACACCCAATATGATCACCATAAATTCTTAAATATGAATGTGAATTTATACTAAATACAATATAAAAATATAGAAGGAAGTACTAATTTGTTTTTATTCAAGATTGCAATTTATAAAAGTAGGAAAAATGGTGTAATAAGTTATCAACTTATCATAATAAGAGTAATATTTTTTCTATGAAATTTCGCATTAGTATGATTAGGAGTGTTCAAAATAATAATTTTTTGTAATATCAACTGGGATCATGAAATGATTCGCGATTAAATTGATTTTTTATTAATTTAAACTTTAGAATTTTTTTAATTTTAGATGCTTTATTATTTGTTTTTTATCAACTATGTAATTAGTGGTATTTTTCCATACTCCAACTAATTATTTAATTTAACATTTTTTTGGCTCAAATTTGAAGGGCTTTTTAGTCTTTCATTAAAAAATTGAGTGAAAAAATTAGGAAAAGGGAGGTTCATGTTAATAATATACCTAACATGAAGGGGCGTGGATGCCAAATGACCATAGTTTAGGGGAGGTTGATGCAATTTTCCCATATTTACTATATATCAGTCAAACCTTGGTTGTTTTTACCTTTTATTGTTTAATTTATGTAAAAACAAAATATAATAATGCGATAAAATCACTTAAATAACATGAGAAATTATTACTTTCCAATCATACATAAATATTCTCACTTAAATAACATGAGAAATTATTACTTTCCAATCATACATAAATATTCTCAAATCAATTAATGCAAAACATAATTGCAACGTATGATAATCATAATGCTATATTTATTCATTTTTTGGCTTTTATTAAAATGTTTTTACAAAATATTTCATTTGAGAAAATACCATGAATGATAATTATTATTATTTTATCTAATGGTTATATGATAAATTGTTTGGCTCCAAAATTCATTAAAAAACAAATATTCATCCATCCGCTCGTAAATTCACATCTTCTTGACTATTTGAAATACGCACAAAACACACTCTGATATTGTTCAATTTAAAATATTTTTGTATGTTCTCTACATTTTACACGTGCTACGATTTCATTTAATTTTAGGATATGCTATATCATTTCAATATAATAGATATTTTGTCATAATTGGAGTGTGGTTAGTCAAATAATATAATTATCGTTTGGAATTTCTTATTTCTTGGTTAATCTACATAAAAGATAAAACTTATGTAAGGGAGATGATATTGAAGTTTCAGAAATTACTGTTGGAGTTTCAATTTTTACTATTTTTGTCAAGAAATATGTAATGAACAGTGGAGTGTCAAACATTTGGAGTGTTAATATCATTTTAAATACTTTCCTTCACAAATTTGCTCGGTGTATGTGATTTTTGGATATGAAGCAATGTTATGAAAATCGGACCGGACCGGCCGGTCCGATTATGCGAAAAAAACCGTTCAGGGGTCAAAACCGGTCAGAACTGCTTAGAACCGGTCAAAATCGGTTGAACCGGACGATTTTGAAAATAATGAAATTCAACTTTTTCAATTCTAAAAATCTGAAATTGATCCCTTTAAAATCTAAAAATATGCAATTGGCCCCCCAAAATATAGGAAATACATATTTTTTTTTCATATTTTCATATATATATATAGGAAATACATATGTTTTTTCATATTTTCATATTTTATATATTTAATAGTATATTAATTATTATTTATTGCATAATCATGACGTCACCGGTTGACCCGACAGTTGAACCGGTGACCCGTGACTCGGTCACTTTTCCAATTCACTGTCCGATCCGGTTTTCAGAACACTGATATGAAGGATGGTCTAATTTTTAGATTTTAGTTATGTCATCACATTATTTTTTACGTTAAATGTGTTTGTCCATATCTCCACATTTAATTAAACTATGCAGGTAGGGAAAAGAAATGTAAGTTACATTAAAGAAGACAACTATGAATGAGTATTTAAACGTAATTTTACAGTAAAAAACAACGGCTCTGGATGAATTTTCATTTCATTTTCAATCATTTTGTATGGCAAAATGAATTCTTTTATTCTTGTGAGAAAATGACGACATGTTTGGTTATGTTTCTGAAAATAGTTAGAATTGATGACTTGATGATATGTAAAATGATTGAGTTAGTTAATATTAAGATTATATATAGTTTTACCTTTAAAGTTATAGTTGTGCTTTGTAATAGCACTTTTACATATGTTTAGTTAGTAAACAGTATAGGCGGTGGAGTCTGTATATAAGGCTCATCTTTCCAGAATATTCATTCTTCTGTAATCAAACCTTTATTCAATAAAAAGATGTCTTTATTTTTCTCTCCTTTCTCCTTCAAGCTTCCGCGCGCAATTCTTTGTTTGATTTTTCATCATGACCAAGACTACAGATTCGGCCAAAACTGAAGCTCGATCTTCTTCTTCAATGGCGACTATAGATTTTCATGATCCGATGTATATTCATCCGTCGGACACGCCTAATTTGGATCTTGTGACAGAAATTCTGAAAAGCTCGGAGAATTACAAAGTCTGGAGTCGAGAGATGCTTGTTGCATTGGAGGCAAAGAACAAAATCGGTTTTATTGATGGAACCTGCAAACAGCCTGATGAAGGTTCGCCCCTGCTATCAACCTGGAAAAGGTGCAATGCGTTAGTCAAATCTTGGAGCCACAGGTCTATTTCTCGTGACCTAATTCATGGAGTTGTGTATGCTGAATCTGCGTATATGATATGGTGTGATTTAAAAGAACGTTTTGATAGGGTTAATGGTGCTAGGTTATACTCTCTGTATAGGAAGATTAACACCATTACTCAAGGTTCTACTAGTGTGACAGAGTATTACTCTAAACTTAGAAATCTATGGGATGAATACGAGTCACTAATTCCTTCTCCCTCAGTGGTTGTTTCTAAAGAGTATAAAGATTATTGCACTCAATTAAAAATGATGCAATTCCTTATGGGATTAAATGAGTGTTATAATAATGTGAAATCTCAGATTCTTATGATGTCTCCCCTTCCAAGTCACAACCAAGTTTACTCTATGGTTAGTAATGAAGAAGCTCAGAGGGGCATAAGTACACAAACGAACAGTATAGATACTTCTATTGCCTTTATGACTAATTCACAAAGTAACAACTTCAATAAGGGTAGTGTGAAGTGTGAGCATTGTGATCTCCCTGGGCACACAAAGGATAAATGCTTTAAGTTGATTGGATATCCTCCTAATTGGGGAAGAGGAGGAGGAAGGAGAGGAGGCAGAAGGGGAGGAGGAAGAGGAAGGAGAGGAGGCAGAAGGGGAGGAGGAAGAGGTAATTACACTGGAAATCAGGCCAATTCTGGATCTTTTGTAAAGGATAGTTCATCAATAGATGTTGGAAACTCAATGGATACTCAGATTGCTGGATGTATTACTCAACAATCTGGCTTGAGTGCACAACAATACCAGCAACTGTTGAAGTTAATTGGAAATTCAACAGTGAATGCTAATAGTGCTATTGTTCCTGCTGCCGCAGCTAACCTTGCAGGTATTCTTTCTAATCTTTCTATCAATAAGGATAAGTATGATAAGACTGCATGGATAGTTGATACAGGTGCTAACCAACATATGTTGGCTAATAATGAATTGATTGATCATAATTTTAAGTCCTGTGCATCTTCTAATGTTGTGAAACTACCAAATGGCAATGTTAGTACTATTACTCATACTGGAACAGTGCATTTAGGAACAGATTTAATTCTTAAAGATGTTCTTTATGTACCAGATTTTGAATACAACTTATTGTCTGCTTCCAAACTTGCCACTGATAATCATGTTTTTGTGAGTTTTTATCCTGCTTTTTGCTTGATTCAGGGCATTTGGAGTGGCAAGATCAAGGGGATTGGTAGACAAAGAAATGGATTATATTACCTAGAACCAGTCCCCAATGATTCTTTTGTTATTTCTATTGCTAATGTTGTTTCAATCTGTAATGATGCTACTAAGCACAGTACTGCTTTGAGAAATAAAGCCAATTTGTGGCATAGAAGGTTTGGACATATGTCCTTTAGTAGATTCAAATTTTTACCTGAGTTAGATATTAAGGTTGATAAAGATGATTTGTATTGTGATATTTGCCCTTTGGCCAAACAATCAAGAACTGCTTTTCCTATGAGAAATGATACTACATCTGCTATTTTTGAGCTTTTACATATTGATGTATGGGGTCCATACAAAGAGCATACTTATAATCAAGAAGCTTATTTCCTAACTATAGTAGATGATTTTTCCAGAACTACATGGGCTTTCTTGATGAAATACAAATCTGAGGTTATTGAATATCTTAAGAATTTCTTTACTTATGTGGATACTCAGTTCTCTGTAAAATGCAAAATTGTGAGAACTGACAATGCATGGGAGTTTTTCAGTCATGAGTGTAATAATTTGTTTAATTGTCTGGGCATAATTCATCAAAGTTCTTGTGTGTATACACCACAACAAAATGGTGTAGTGGAAAGGAAACATAGACACATATTAGATGTGGCTAGAAGTTCAAAAAAATTGTCTCATGTGCCTATGAAATATTGGGGAGAATGTGTTAAAACTACAGTGTATCTTATTGATAGAACACCTACTCCTATTCTTGGTGGTAAAACTCCCTTCTTTGTGTTAAATGGTAAACCTCCTGCTTACTCTCACCTTAGAATCTTTGGATGTTTATGTTTTGCTAAGATTTTACCTCAAAATGACAAATTTCAACATAGATCAAAGGCTTGTGTTTTCATGGGTTATGCTCCTACTCAAAAAGGTTATAAGTTGCTAGACCTTGATACTAAAAGTTTTCTTGTCTCAAGAGATGTGTTATTTCAGGAAAATATCTTTCCTTTTGCTATGAATAGCAATGAGTCTAATAGACAGAGTTTTCCCATTAGTGATGTTAAGTCTTATTATGATGAATTTGTTTTACCATACACTGTTAATAAGAGCCCTGTTGATACTATTTTTTCTCTGGATAATAATGATGCTTCTGAAGGTTTGATTGATAACAATATTGATTTGAATAATGATGATATTCAAATGAACAATGTTCCTACTCATACTTCTAATTTGCCAAGGAGATCCACCAGGGAAATTAAACCCCCTTATTGGGCAAAAGATTTTACTTCTGCATATATTCATGAATCTGGTAATACTTTTAGTACCTCTCATCCTATATCTCAGTATGTTTGCTATGATAAGATTAGTCATGGTTATAAAGCTTTTTTGTCTGCCATCTCTAATGAAGTTATTCCTGTAAAATTTTATGAAGCTCAGAAAAATAAGAATTGGCAGGAGGCTATGGAAACTGAGATTAAAGCCTTAGAGTTAAATAACACATGGAAAATAGTAGATCTGCCTAATGATAAGAAACCAATAGGTTGCAGGTGGGTATATAATATCAAATATAAATCAAATGGTGCTATAGATAGATACGAGGCAAGACTAGTTGCCAAGGGTTATAATCAGTTAGAAGGAATAGATTACACTGAAACTTTCTCTCCAGTAGCTAAACATGTTACTGTTAGATTACTTGTTTGTCTTGCAGCTAAACATGGATGGCCTTTGTGGCAAATGGATGTGACGAATGCCTTTTTACAAAGGGATTTACATGAGGAAGTGTACATGACTATTCCTCAAGGTTTCAATATTTCAGGTAACAACAACAAGCCTCAGGTATGTAAACTCCTCAAATCTTTATATGGTTTAAAGCAAGCGTCAAGACAGTGGAATTATAAATTTACTGTTGCTATGAATAATCATGGTTTTATACAATCTAAGAATGATTATTCATTGTTCATTAAATCAAGGGGGAGCAGTTTAATCATTCTTTTAGTCTATGTGGATGATATTATTATTACTGGTAATGATGATGCTTTAATTGATGAATGTAAAGTATATTTGAACAATATTTTCCATATGAAAGATTTGGGAGAGTTGAAGTTTTTTTTAGGGATTGAGATTGCTAGGTCTCAGAAAGGAATTGTAATGAATCAAAGAAAATATGTTCTGGAACCATTGAGTGAAACAGGTATGCTTGGTTGCAAACCAGTTAGTGTTCCTATTAAGTTAAATATGAAGCTTTCTGATAGCAATAAGGATGGTGTTGATCCTGTAATAGATAATGTTACAGCTTATCAGAAAATTTTGGGAAAGTTAATATATCTTTGTCTCACTAGACCTGATATCAGTTATGGAGTGCAAGTTCTTAGCCAATTCATGCATAATCCTAGAAAATCCCATTGGGATGCCATGAATAGAATGTTGAGATATTTAAAAGGGAAACCAGGAGTTGGTTTACTAATGTCTTCCAGGTCTAATTTTGATTTGAATGTTTTTTGTGACTCAGATTGGGCTTCCTGTCCTATGACAAGAAGATCCTTAACTGGATATGCAGTTAAATTTGGAGACTCCTTGATCTCCTGGAAAGTGAAGAAGCAAAATACTATTTCTAGGAGTTCTGCAGAGGCAGGTATAGAGCTCTTGGAACAGCTACATGTGAAGTCCTTTGGCTATTAAGTGTTCTTAAAGATTTGAAGTTTGATGTAAAGTTGCCTGTTCAGATTTACACAGATAGCAAGTCAGCCATTCAGCTGGCTGCCAATCCAGTTTATCACGAGAGATCCAAACATATTGAAGTTGATTGCCACTTTATAAGGGAGAAAATTCAACAAGGTCTTATTGCTACACACTTTATTCCTACAAATATGCAACCTGCTGATTTATTGACCAAGGCATTAGGAAAAGGGCAGTTTGAAGTTTTGTTATGCAAGCTTGGTGTCATCAATCTCTTTGACAACAAGCTTGAGGGGGAGTATTAAGATTATATATAGTTTTACCTTTAAAGTTATAGTTGTGCTTTGTAATAGCACTTTTACATATGTTTAGTTAGTAAACAGTATAGGCGGTGGAGACTTTATATAAGGCTCATCTTTCCAGAACATTCATTCTTCTGTAATCAAACCTTTATTCAATAAAAAGATGTCTTTATTTTTCTCTCCAAATTACCTTCTGTTAACAGTTAAAACTTAAAAGTAATGAGTATGGATATAGTATAGATAAAATAATAAATAATATTATATTGATTAAGTATCTTTGTAAGTAAAAATGATAAAGATTGACCCAAAAAAAGTACTAAAAATACTCAAAAAGGGTCTTAAAATGTGCGCAAGCTTATGAACAATAATACTCTGTAATTTATTTCACTATGATACTACTATTATTGCCGAAAAAAAAGAATTTTTAGAAGGAGACGTGAGAGAAGGAAAAAGGTGAATGCAAATTGGTAAAGTAAAAGATTGTTATTGAAAAATGTGAAAGTGCAAATGAAAATAAGTGTATTTTCAGTTAAAAATAATGTTAACTGTGTATTTTTATTTTCAAATGAAAATAAAAATAAAAATGTGACTCCAAAAATATAAGCAAACATACCCAACATATCTCAACTTTATTTATGAGGATGAGTTAATTATCAAAAATTATTATATTTGTCGATTCACTTATTAAAAAATGACATGTGGAAATATGTTGCCTGATGAATAATGTTCGGAGTTAACAAAAACATGAATATCATGCATATTTATCCAGTTATTTTTTTTAAAAAACAACTATTTAGGTTATAATGTTGCATTGAACGGAAAAAATTATGCTGGATCGAATTTAATGGTCCTAATATTTATCTCTCTCACACAATAAAATATAATGTATGCAATCCCCATACAAAGTTATACAAAAGAGATATACACAAATTACACACTCGAACTATTGAACTCAGTCTGCATTGTATAACCATACATTGAACCTATGTGTTGACTCTAAGTAGCAATCGTCACCAAATTTATAATTGAACTTGTAATTAAACAATTAGTTTCTTTCTAAATTGTATCCCTAAAGTAATTAAGTATAAAAGTTTTAGAGTGCAAAGTGGTCCCATAATTTATTGGACTTGTAAAGTGAGCTTAAAAAATCGCGAAGTGGTAAAGTTGAGTCCACAAATGGTGCATGTGTGTATATATATTGATGCGGGGTAAAATTGTAAGTATGTGACGCGATTGCCACGTAGGGTGGGAATCTGACCCAACAAACAACAAACTAGGCTCTTGATTGATTTAGGTTTGGACTGCACTCGCGATAAACAAGCTGCCTACGTACCCACTAAGACGGGATCAAGTCTCTTCGTAGTTCTACAGTGGAATTACTCTCTGAAAATGCCAGTAAATTACTCTAGCGATCTTTTGTGGAGAGAACAAATAATCAATTATTATTAGCTTTTTGGGGGTATATATAGAGCTAAAGGTGGGGCCTAACCACCAACCCATTTGCTTATTTATTAAACTAGTAAGTATATACTTTATGCTTATTAGCCCAATTATTATCGTAGCCCACTTGCCGAATTGGACTCATTTAATGATAGACCTTTGGTCACATGGGCTCAACCACCTTAATCGTACCTAGCTATACCTGGCATCGCTACCGGGGGATTATCCGGCCCACATAAATTATAACTTTTATTACAATCGTGCCCCTAGAAATTATAGTGCACAACACATATATATATATATATATATATAGGGATAATTACACTGGACATACCTGAGGTATTGCGAAATTACAAAAAACATCCCCTAATTCAATAAATTACATCTAACATCCATTCCGTTTCCACCGTCTAACATTGAGCACCTTCCGTTAGGGTTCCGTTAAATTTTTAGGTGAACTTCCAAAAATACCCCTGACTTTTTCTGGACCAGAAGACCAAACTTTTCTCGGACAATTATACCGTTTTGGTGTTATTTGTAATATTTTATAAAAGTATAGGTGTTATATGTAATGTTGTGTATGTAAAGTATATAAATAATTATTTATAATTAAAAATTATTATCAACAAAATAAAATAAAATAAAATAATTAAAATTAAAAAATTATGTGTAAAATACCATTTTAATCTTTTAATTAAATTAGTATATAATAGTTTAGATTATATAATTTAATAATTTATATTTTAAATTAATTTATGAAATTTATAATAAATTTAAAAATTGTACTTTAATAAATTTAATTTCTAAAATAATTATTTATTAATATATTATTTAATAAAAAAAGGGGGGGACAGTGTCATCTTCCCCATCCCCCAGTCCACCCTCACGCACACACAACAATACACAAACACACACACACACACAATTACATGCACGCACGCACACACACACAAAAACACACACACGAAAATTCACACACACACGAAAACACACACAGTCGCGCACACACACACATTCACACACATGCAATTTGTAAGATATTACATACATATATACATATACATATATATAAGCATTTTTTTATGTTTAATTTTTTATTTTAAAATTGATATTAGAAGTAAATCTAGAGATGTAAAAGGGTAATATGGTAATTCAATTTTTAATTTTTTTAAAATATTTTTCTTTCTTTTTTTAAAAAATATTCCGTAAGGGCATTTTAGTCTTTTTACACTTTTCATCCATTTTTACATCAATACATGAAAACTTGGGATGTTAAATGTAATTTATTGAACTAGGGGATATTTTTTATAATTTCGCAATACCTCAGGTATGTCCAGTGTAATTATCCCTATATATATATATGTATATGTATAAGGACATCCAACAATTGTAACTTCTTGCAGGACTCGAAATGTCGAGCTATCATCTACGTAATGAAAAACATTGAAACTAATGTCGGTTCACTTTACACGGATGGTGTTGAGCATTAGGCTTATTTCTATTGAATATAGCTCGTCTTCATTTCTAAAATAAAATAAGACATTGTTTGCAAAACGAGAAGGTATGTAAAAAGATTAAGTTAAGAGGAGCTTGAATGTCAATTTTCTATCATTTTTCAGTTGACATTTAGAAATTGCATATCGTTTTTTGATGCTTCTTTTGTATATATAAGCAAAGATTTTGCTTAGGTTGATCAAAAAAGATTAAAAAGTTAATATTAAGTGCTCAACACAATTAATGCTTTATATAACTATTCGAGCATTTTTTCAATTATTATGAAATAACACTGCCATGTAAGGAACTTGGCAACAATCCAAAAATTTCAGAACACCAACTAATTAATAAATAGAGGTAACTAAAAGAAGACTTGGCTTGCTTTCAATTTGTAAAAATTATTTTCAGAATAAGAAATACAAAAACTTGAAAATGCTCTGCAAATCCCCAATTTTCAGTCTTTGATTTATGTCGATTACATATGAATATCCATGGATTTTAACATGGTATCAAGAGCTTGAAAGATCCGATTCAAGCTAATCGGTTTACTTTTCATCAATTCATCTTCATTTTCCCAGTTTTTTCAGTTTCAGAAATGGCGAATTTGAATGATTTTCATATTGCACTCACACCAGGAGCTCTGAATCTGCAGAATTCGGACATGCCTGGAATGATGCTTGTTAATCAAGCATTGATTGGAGCAGCTAATTACATTCCATGACGTCGATCCATGGAAATTGCCCTATCCTGCAAAAACAAGCTAGGGTTTGTGAATGAAACTTTTCCGAGGCCTACTGAGGAAGATCCGAGTCTTGCACAATGGGAACAGGTGAATAATATGATTATTTCCCGGATCATTAGTGCTGTATCAAAAGAAATTGCTAAATCAATTCTTCATAGTAGCATTGCGGCAGTTATGTGGTCTAACTTGCATAGACGTTTTTCTAGTAGCACTGGGATCAGAATCTATGGTCTAAGAAAAGCAATTGCATCATGCAATCAAGATAATATGAGTGTGGAAAGCTATTACACCAAATTGAAACGGTTATGGGATGAGTTGGAGGCCATGGTTAGCATGCCAGTGTGTAGAGGAGTTGGTGTTTGTGATGTTTTGAGGGCATGGGAAACTCAGCAAGAGGAGCAAAGATTGATGCAATTCCTAATGGGATTGAATGATATGTTTAAACGAGTAAGAGGCCAGATTCTATTAATGAAACCCTTGCCTTCCATTGATGATGCATACTCAATGATCCAACAAGAGAAGAGACAGATGGGTATATACCACATTTTGCCCACTGAGGATAATAGTACTGTTTTGATGAGTGGAGGGGCAAACACTTCACAAAGGACTTGGAATCAGAATTCTCAAGTTCAGGGAGGAAATGGAACTTGGAATCAGAATTCTCAAATTCAGGCAGGAAATGGAAAGAGACATCTGTATTGTGAGCACCGTCAAAGAACAGGTCACACACTGGCCAAGTGTTTTAAGTTGCATGGTTTCCCTACTAACTGCAAGCCAAAGGGCAAGTTTAACAATGGAAACAACAACTTTCAGAGGTTACCACAGCAGGGTGGTGGCTATAATAGGCATATAGTGCAGCATGCTTCAGCCAATAGTCTGAATTCTGTGAATGCAGTTAGTTCCTATGCCAATGATCAAAATTCTTCTCCAGCTCAGATCAATAGTGCCAGTGCATCTTCTCCATCCACTCCACAACTCACTCAAGAACAAATCACTCAACTTCTTAGCCTTCTCAATACAACTACCACTGCTTCCACTTCCAATACATCACAACACTTGGCAGGTATAAGTTACTGCTTATCTATTCTTCATAACTCCACTACTTGGATAATTGATAGTGGAGCTACAAACCATATTACTTACAATTTCTCTTTGTTGGAGTCTCCTAAAAGACTTTGCCCCAATCACTCAGTCCATCTACCTGATGGATAATCAGTTACAGTGACACACACTGGAACATTCACTCTCAGTCCATTCATAATCCTCTCTAATGTCCTCTATGTGTCATCTTTTAAACACAATCTGATTTCAATCAGTAAGCTGTCGCATGATTCAAAATGTGATCTCATTTTCAACTCTACTTCTTGCATTATGCAGGACCCTATCCAGAGGACACATGTGGCCCTTGGTAAACAAGTTGCTGGCTTATACTGCCTTGATACTTCAAATACTCACTCACATAGAGTTTTATCTTCCTCTCTCAATAAAACTGAATTATGGCACCACAGATTGGGTCATACTTCCATAGATAAACTTAGACACCTTACTTTTGTAATTTCTGATTTGTCTACTGTTAAGACTATGGATTGTAGCATTTGTCCCATTGCTAAACAATCTAGATTACCTTTTCATAAAAGTGAAACTTCGACTGTACATGTTTATGATCTTGTGCATTGTGATGTTTGGGGTCCTTATAAAGTTCCTACTCACCTTGGTTATCAGTATTTTCTTACTCTTGTTGATGATTTTTCTAGATATACTTGGTGTTTTCTAATGACATCCAAATCTGAGGTCCTATCTATAAATCAACATTTCTACACCTTAATCCTCAATCAATTCAACACTTCTATTAAAACTTTTAGAACTAATAATGGTTTAGAATTCTTCAACCACCATCTCAAATCTTTCTTCCTTGGTCATGGTATATTGCATCAAAGTAGTTGTACCTACATTCCCCAACAACATGGGGTACCAGAGAGGAAACATAGACACATCCTAGAAGTAGCTCGAGCTTTAAGATTCCATGCTTCTTTACCATATCAGTTTTAGGGGGAATGTGCCCTTACATCCACTTACATCATTAATAGGATTCCATCTACTGTCTTACATCATAAAACTCCCTTTGAACTGTTTTATCATTCTGTCCCTAGTTATACTCACATGAAAATCTTTGGTTGTCTGTGTTTTGCTTCCACAACTGCTTCTCAAAGAGATAAGTTTGGACCAAGGGCTTCCAAGTGTGTCTTTCTTGGATACTCACCAAGCCAGAAAGGTTACACACTATTTAACATGGACACTCACAAATTCGTGTCAGTAGAGATGTCATATTTCATGGGCACATCTTTCCTTTTGCTAATACATCCCACTCTCCATCAGTTTTCCCTTTTCCTACTGATTTAATTGAATTTGATCTCACCGACTAAACTGCTTCTCCTCCCTCCACTTCTTCCTCTGCTCCCTTTGGCAATCCAATGACAAATTCTTCACCTCAATTATCTCCTAATCCTTCCCCTCTGCCATCTACTAGAATCTCTAATAGACTTAGACAACCATCTCAATGGCAGAAAGATTATATCTGCTCCACTCACTCATCTATCTCACCTTGCTCCTATCCTATATCTAACTTCATTTGTTTTGATTGTGTTCCCCCTTCTTATCAAACTCTTGCTCTTAATTTTGAACTTCATAAAGAGCCTACCACTTATTCTGAAGCTTACAAACACCCTCAATGGAGAGATGCTATGGCCCTAGAGATTAAAGCTTTGGAAGATAATCAAACTTGGTATATAACTGATTTGCCTCCTGGAAAATAGCCTGTTGGGTGCAAATGGGTATATAAAGTCAAATACAAATCTGATGGTAGTGTTAAGAGGTACAAGGCTCGTTTAATTACAAAGGGATACACACAAACTGAGGGTATAGACTACCATGATACTTTTGCTCCTATAGTGAAGATGACTATAGTTAGGACTTTACTAACTATTGCTGCTTCCAGAGGTTGGTTATTGGCTCAACTTGATGTCAATAATGCATTCTTACATGGTGATTTAACTGAGAAAGTATACATGGATTTGCCTCCAGGTTTTGCCATGAAGGGAGGATACTCATATCCAGTTTGCAAGTTGGCCAAATCATTGTATGGTTTAAAACAAGCTTCAAGACAATGGTTTGCTAAGTTCTCTTTTACTCTCCTTGATTCTGGTTTTGTCCAATCAAAATGTGATCATTCCCTTTTTACTAAAATTGATGGAACTAATTTCACTGCACTTTTAGTATATGTAGATGATGTGGTTATCACAGGAACCAACCACAAGATCATCAATGATATAAAGCAATTTTTAGATGACAAGTTCAAGATAAAAGACTTGGGCAATCTTAAGTACTTCATAGGTTTTGAAATCATTAGAACACAAGATGAAGTGTTTCTAAACCAAAGAAAATATGCTCAAGATATATTGACAGATGCAGGGCTCACAGGAGCCAAGCCCAGCCTGATCCCCATGGATCAAAATCACAAGAAACAATATTGATGGAGAAGAGTTAACTGATGCATCTATATACAGAAGGTTAGTGGGCAGATTAATCTATCTGACCATAAGTAAGCCTAATTTGGCTTATCCAGTCCATATACTAAGTCAATTCATGGCCAAACCTAGAGTTCCTCATCTGCAAATGGCTTACAAAGTGTTGAGATATGTCAAAGGCACATTAGGACAATGGTTACACTTTCCAGCTAGATAAGCCTTGAAGTTGAAAGCATATTGTGATGCTGACTGGGCTTCATGCCCCATGACAAGAAGGCCAGTGACTGGTTATTGCATTAAGTTAGGAGATGCACTCATATCTTGGAAGATTAAGAAACAAAGCACTGTTTCTAGATCATCAGCAAAATCCGAATATAGGTCCATGGCTGCAGTTTGTTGTGAAATTACTTAGCTTCTGAACTTGTTAAAGGAGTTGCAAGTAGTTGATCTAACTCCAGTACCCTTAGCTTGTGACAGCCAGGCAGCTCTTCACATAGCTTCTAATCCGGTATACCATGAAAGAACAAAACATATTGAACTTGATTGTCACCTTGTTAGAGAGAAATTACAAGAAGGTATGATAGATCCAAGTTATGTACCTACCAAGATGCAAGTTGCAGATTTATTTACTAAAGCACTCGGGAAACCTCAATTGGATTTTTTGCTTAGCAAGTTGGGCATTTGTAACACTTTATAAAGTCCAACTTGAGGGAGGATGTTGAAATAAATTGAAAAAGTAGTTAGGGGTTCGTTTGTAATTATTGAAAGCTAGGCGATTAAGTTTGTTAATTTGTTATTTGTATGCGTAGTTAGTAAGCTTTCCTGTTTGAGTTGAGAGAAGTCTATAAGTAGACTTTCTATTTGTAAAAATTATTTTCAGAATAAGAAATACAAAAACTTGAAAATGCTCTGCAAATCCCCAATTTTCAATCTTTGATTTCTGTCGATTACATATGAATATCCATGGATTTTAACAAATACATATCAACCTTATAAGTCATAAATACTATTTGTGTTCACTATCATGTATAAAATAATTCCCACAAGCTTTAATAGTGTTAAAAATATTATTTGATGTTAGCATATATGAATTTTTTTCGCTTACGTAGTTTTTGAAAGAAAATTATGATATTTATAAATATTTAATAGTATACTCACATATATTAGTTTCTTTTTTTTATTTTATTATTTTACTATATTATTAAACATTGAGGAATTTCAATATGTTAAAAGCGATATGAATTACACAAAGAAAGATGGAACATACAAATAAATTAAATGCAATAGCTCAAATTTTCAAAAACACGACTTAGCATTGCTTATTTGAGGGTATGGAAAATGAAAAAAATACGACAACCCTTCTTTAAGAATAAGAAAAAAGGGAAAAATATATACACATATAGGGTTGAAAGACACGGGACCCAAGATTGTTCAAGCTTAGTTCATTAACATATCAAACTAAGTTTGAACAATCTTTTGTGTATTCGATAAGTTTGAAGTTTGGCTCGAGCTCGGCTCGATTAGTAAGAAATGAAAAAATATTTGAAAAAAAAATCAAGCTACTAAAGCTTGACTCATGTTCGGCTCAATTAAAATTCGTTTGAGCTCGGCTCGATTAACAATTAAACTAAACTCAAACACAAATTCTGAAACTCGATAATAATTTAAATAAAGTTAAAACAACAATTTGTTCAATTCCCTGTCCAATGTCCACACAAATGTTGCTTCCCTAATAATCATAAGAGGAAAACTTGACTTGGACGAAAGAATGAGCCAATATTCATAGCCTCTGACCTTATGCCTCATTTTTAGGTTACTTGATTTTGGAGATATCATAAAGGTTTTTTAGGATAATATGTTCCAATTAGTCTCATTGACTTAAAATGCATTAATATATCATACCAGATATTGGACAATAATTAAAGCTCGATCCTCTTTTGAAATGCGAAAATCTTCATATCTTTTAATGGCAAAATACACTTTTGTTCACTTTGTCGCATTTAGGTCCCTGAACTATAAAACGTATCAAAAATGTCTGTGACTTTACTAGTAAAACCTTTACAATATTGAGAATGTGAAGATTCAATATGAACTTACTATTTTGCTCTTAATATTCAAATGGAGTCTGTTTATGTCTTCTTAAATATCACTTATCTAGGAGATGTAATTAAATTTATCTAGTATTACTACCAAGAATATTTATTGATTGTTATATACGATATTTTTAATTACTATTTATATGTTTTACCGTTCATTATCTAATATTTTTATTAGTATTAAGGTGTGGTAAATATTTCTCTTCTCACAGAATAGGTTATAACCTAAGTTAATCAAAATAAGTATTTAAATTATAATTGTAGTAATAATTAAATTACTACATATATTGATATTTTAAAATAATATTATCTATTACATTGCACTGTGTTGAGACATATCCAATAGGCAATAACCCTATTGTTTTATTAATGATCAAATTATAAAAATTTATCCAGTTAGTTTAGTAAATTTAATTTTATATTTGGGATTAATGCAAAAAAAAAACCCTGTGTTAATGCGAAATTGCAAAAAATACCCGTGTTAACGAAATAGGCTAAAAACCACCATGTGTTCTTAAAAAATCTGCAAATAAAGGATTTTGGGAAAAAAAAAAGAGCTTGTTTTTCATGTTTTTCACCTTTAATGACATGTTTTTTTGTCATTTTTACACTCTCCAAACAAAGAAACATGTCATTAAAGGTGAAAAACATGAAAAATACGCTCTCTTTTTTTCCAAAAATCCACTATTTGCAGACTTTTTAAGAACACATGGTGGTTTTTAGCCTATTTCGTTAACACATGTGTTTTTTTGCAATTTCGCAGTAACACAGAGTTTGTTTTTTGGCATTTATCCCTTTATATTTAAATATAGAGGCCGTTATGAGGACACAACTTCAACTAATAAAGATTATAACTTCAAGGAATCCACTATAACAAAAAGTAATATTTGTGACAAAATTTGAAATGACAATGTTAAAATTGTTATTAGATATGCATAATGAGTGACAACAATTTCTGCTTATCACAATAAGAATTTTTAGTGACAAGATTTTTTAAAGTTGTCACTATTGACAATTAGTGACACATTTATAGTGACAATACAAATAGAGTGACAATTATAATTATTGTCACTGAGTTGTCACTAAAGATGTGTTACTAATTGTCAATAGTTGACAATAATTTCCTTGTCATTAATTATCAAGAGTGACAACTTCTATACAAATTTTGTCACTATTATACATGTAGAATCTATTCTGGTGGCAAAACAAAAGTTCTTGTCAGTACAAATTTATAATTAGTGACAACTTTGATATTGTCAGTTTGACATTTTGTCACCAATATCTTATGTTTTTTGTAGTGATCATTCTTCATGTTGATGATATTTTTAATATTAATAATCATAATTTCATGCAATATTTATAGCATTTAACATGTGCACTACATAATATTATTTAAATGTCTTACACCGGTTATTCAAAAATAAATACTAAATTGTAAATATTTTTATATTTGTAATATCAATAATGAACTACTATTAGTTTGATTACTTCTGTAATTATAGCTATTTAGTAATTATTAATTAGTTCAGAAATAGCCTAAGTATGAAAATTATTAAATATTTTTCTGAAATGATAGTGTTTATATATATATATATATATATATATATTAAAAAGAGTTCTTAAACTTACTATTTTATTAATAAATATATTACAAAAGTTCTTAAACTAATCAACTAACTAAAAATATATTTTCAAATAGTTAAATCTTAATTGTAATTGACAACTTCAACAATCATGGTAAAGAATGGTATTATAGTCTTTAAAAAGTTGGTCAATAGAGTTATTAACAGGGGAAAAAAATGGATATGAACCTTTTTGATACGTTTTATAGTTCAGGGACCTAAATACAATAAAGTGAATAATTTAGGAGTAAATAGTGTATTTTGTCCTTTTATTAATTGTCTATCATAATTAATTATTAATGCCTATTTTTTTAAAAAATAAAGTGTTTCCTTAATATTTTTATTCCAATCTACCATTATTACATGCAACCACAAAAGTCATACATTTTTACTGCAAATTGTATCTACAAATTGACGGATGGAGTAAAATAGAAAACTTTAAAAATATTCATAAGCAGACGTCATAAAGGTGGCAAGAGAAAGACTTTAAAATTGGGGAAAGATAAGCCCCACTTTGATATACATCCGATTGAAACTAAAGATTAATTATATTTATTTTGCAACATCAATATTTAATTCAAGCAATATCTCTAGAGTACAAAACAGAAGTCAAAAACACTAATGATATCCTTAAGCAAGACCGATTGCTATAACATTAATTGTACTTAACTACTAATAACCATATAGGACATACTGTATATGATAAACACTTTTGAGGATATAAGATTCTCAAAATTATTTTTGTTCTATCCACAGTTGAGCTTAAAAATTAATCAAATTATTCGATACTATATTTATCACTTGTTAAAGCTCATTCAGACTTGATTTACTTAATGTAACTCAATTCGACCTCGACTAAGTTACTTATAAAATGATGAAAAATATGTGTAAATAGATCAAGAACTCGTATTTGACTCAATTAAAATTTGAACGAGCTCGACGAATTAAGTACGAAATCAAATTCAAAAATTTTAAATTCAACAAACTTTCAAATATTTAAACTACAACTTATTTGATACGATTACGGTTAAAAGATGAACCAAACTACTAAATACTCGACTCAAGATCGATTCCTAAAAGTTCCTTTGAGTTCGGTTCATTAACATATCAAACCAAATTTAAACAACATTTTGTATCCGAAAAGTTTTGAAACTCGGTTTGATTAGTAAAAAATGATAATATATTACAAAAATATCAAGCTACTCGAGCTCGATTCGTGTTCGGTTCAATTTTATTACAATCAAACCAAACTCAAAAACAACTTTTAAAACAAATTTGAGCGGATTTGACTTGACTCGTTTACAGACCTAAATACGATTCGAGAGACCTAGATACGATTCGAGTAATGATAAGGTTAAAGGGGACTCCAAATGAGTCCCTTAAACAAGAAGCTTATTTTGTGTTATAACTTATAAGCATTAATCAGCTTAAAAGAAGTGATCCTTGAAACATTACTCGTATACTCGTACAAGCTACATAAAGGCCAAAAAGCTGATTACGTAGAAGCAAGGATAAGATCAAAATCTACCTCTCAAAATTTTATTTATGGGAAAATTACACACAGACCCCCTCCTTTATTGTGTAATTACAAAAGCTCCCCTTCACTTTTGGAAATTACCAACACACCCACTCATATTAAAAATTTCTTACAATTGCACCCTTGTGTGTAATTATTCTTATAATTTTACTCTTGTAAATTTTACAAATAGACTCTTGAAGGGGTGTGTCGGTAATTACACAATAAGTGATGGGAAGTTTTTGTAATTACACAATAAATGAGGGGTCCGTGTGTTTTCCCTTTTATTTATTGCTTCAAGCAATAAAAAGACACACACAGTGAGTGTGTTTCAACAGATTTTTAATAATGTCATAAATTATTAATGATAAGCTGAAGCAACTGACTATGAGCTCACTTATATAACTGCCACTTCCCATCTCTCTCTCTCTATATCTAAGAATGCATGTATGACCCTTTCTCTCTCACACAGTACACGCACAGAAAATCCCAAAAACCTCTGAAGAATACTCTCACAGGTTGACCATTTTTCAGGTAAATTATTACCCCATTTAAATAATAATCATAGTAATAATAATAATTTAATCTATAGAGTTTTCATTTTACTCTGTTACAGATTATTTATGACGATGATGATAATGATGATCTTGTTATTTAATTTTCACCAGATTTTTTTGCTGTAGTAAAATAAAAATCTCTTATCGATTGTGATTTTAATTCCGAATTTACCTGTTTCATATCTTTGTAGAAGCAAAGAATTTTGATTAAAGAAAGAAAATTCAACAATGCATATTCAGGGGCTGTTTTTTATTTTTTATTCTGAAATTTGGGCAATTTTTTTTTAATCATTTTGATTATATTATTGAAGAATTTCAATAAAATATATTGAATTTGCTGTCTTGAAGATGAGAGGTGGAGTCAGTCACCTACTGAACTTCGACATAATTTCTATTAATCTTTTCTAACAACCCAAAAATAAAAATAAAAAAATTAAAGAATAAGAAGAGCCCATTGGTAAAATAAAAGTCAAAATCTTTGGATGACGAGGAAACCCGGAGCCGCTACCCTTGGGGTGCGCACCGGGTAAAACTCTGCTCCTGTGTATAATAGCCTGCAAACAACACAAGAGAGATAAGTCAGCTAGGTTGTCCATATCTGACAAGGTCACAACAGAGGAGGCCAATAGGCATTCCCTCACCGGGAATCGAACCCGTGACCTAAGGCACAAGGCTCAGCTGCCCAACCAACTCTCATGAAAAACGAATAAAATTGTCGAATGGCAATGTCGACATTGCTATTCAAGTTGTGATCATGCCTACATATAATGACTTGAAATATGATCTTTGAGTAGCTCGTTTCGATTCATTCTTGTTTGCAATGAAACTAATTATTGTATAAGAAGCTTCAAATACAGCATGTTGTGATGATCTATGATTGTTCTTTTTTTGAGACTTTTAAAGTTGAAAAATATGATATTCTATATCGAATAAGATAAATACATTGTAAAAAGATAGCTATTCTATTTCTAGTTTGATACTTTTCTTATGTCAACTGTTTCCACTTTACTGATCAGAGATAACTGAATTGACATCATATCTATACTTAAATAGGCTGCAGAAGCCCTGGATACATTTAAGGAAAAAAAATGGGTACAAATACTCCGTTTCGCAGCGTTCTGCTTTTCTTTTTCATTGTGCTGAGTGCTTTCTGCAAATCTTGTGCTATCGAGGTTGAAGCAAACCAGACCATTGCGCTTTTCGTAAATGCCTCTGAAGTGTCAGCAAAAACGATACCAGAAACCTTGTTTGGTATATTTTTTGAGGTGAGATTAATCACCATGATTGGTATCATAGTCGCCTAATGTGCATATCGTCTATTTTATTTTATTTGTCAGTGCAAAAGGCAAACACAGTTTATTCATTTATTTAAGTGACAATTTGAACTACGCGCATCTTGTTATTTTATTTATAGCTAATAGGTTCTGTGTCCTTATGCTACATCCATGTTGGAGTTTATAACGATTACAAATTATATATGACAAAAAAATACATTATAACTTCTGTCTTAATCATGATATAATATTATTGGGGATGATTATATATTTTACATGTGCTACGGGACAGATGGTCTTGGGATATATGTCCCATGGTAGTATGGTACTATTTTTGTAATACGAGAAACTTTCATAAACTTGTATGTCACAAATCTATTTTTTAATTATATATATTTTGGCTGTCATATGTTGAGCTTGAGGAATGAAACTCTGAGAGATATCTGCAGGAGATTAATCATGCTGGAGCGGGAGGATTATGGGCAGAGCTTGTTAGCAACAGAGGTCCGCTAGAATTTCTTTAAGCTTTTCTTACCTAGGGAACGGTTGATGAAACTCAATAATCATCCTGATTTTGTATCTACTCATAATCCATCGTTATACGAGAATAACATAAATAATTCAGTAACTTCTAACTTGAGTCGTCCAGCTTGTTTTTATTCTTATTCTTGTTCTTAAAAAAAAATGTATATGCTTCATTTATTTGAGCTTAACCTTTTTGATTTCTTTCCTGCGTGAGTCATTTATATAACAAAAAACTGCTAAAGCTACTTTTGATTTCTTTCTTGCATGAGTCACGAGTAGTCGAAAAAATTATTCATATTGTTCAGAGATTATAACATATAAGAACTAAAAATGAATTTATTATGAACTATGCAGTTTAAGACAGGTTATGTCACAATCCTCATTTTTGTCAAATATTCATGTAAATATGAATGCAGGTTTCGAAGCTGGAGGTCCCAACATACCTTCGAATATTGATCCTTGGTCTGTTATTGGGAATGAATCATCTTTGATTGTATCAACAGACCGTTCTTCACGTTTTGAACGAAATAAAATTGCATTACGAATGGATGTTCTTTGCGATCATGACGGCGCCAATATGTGTCCAGCTGGCGGAGTTGGTATTTATAACCCTGGTTTCTGGGGAATGGTAAAAGTTTAACTATATTTTTTTGGTTTATACTTTAGTTTTATCTAATTCTGGATACCTCATTCGCTTTTATTTTCCAACCACTCAAGATAATTAAAACTTAAAACTTCGTAAATGAAACTTTGAAGCGACATGGTGAACCTACAGTAAAAATTTGGGCTTTGTTTGTTTATGTTTTTGAGTTCAAATCTTGAAAAAATTTTGGGGAACGCGTACTATGGATATTCGTGTGAATTTGATGTGATATGTTGGTGTGTTTGTTTATGTTTTTAGAATATGGTTGAAATTTGTAACATGTGTCTAATCACTAATGATTAGTTGATGTGTGATGGGTTGATTGATTAAAAAGTATGAAAGAGAAAGAGAAAAATAGTGTAAAGTAAATGAATATTGATTGATGATTGTGTGAAATGATGGATGTGGTGATTGATAGGTGGTTATATTGGAGAATGAGAAAGTGAATTTGAAAGATGATGAATTTGGTTGAGAATAGTTTGAAGTGTGGATTTTTAGGATTTTTTGATCCAGAAAACTGAAAATGGGATTTGAAAAATATTTTTCTCCAGTCAGAAGGTTTTGAAACATATTTTTGCTTCTTTGGTAATATACGGTCTTCAGCTATATGTCCCTCTTAAGTTTTAATTCTTAACCTATATTTGAGTTTTTCGAAAAGAGTGGGAAATTTTTGTTACATTGACCATGTTTCTAGATATAAATGTCATTATCCACGCTTTATATGACTTCTGTGGGGTCTTTGTCTAATAAGATTAGTGCTCTGGGAACGCGTTCGGTAGCCGCGATATGATTAGAAGTGATAGAACTAAAGAGAGGACACATTTATCCGGATGATTATTTTGTCTATCATGTCTTTGGATACATTATTTTGTCTTTGGCCACAGGATTAGCTGATTAATGTCGATAATTATTTTTTCTCCTTGAGTTTGAGCTTATAATGGAGGTCTACTTATCTGATGATAATTGAAATTCTTTATGCGTTAAGTCATTATTAGTCGTGCTCACTTTTAGCTGATTGCTTTGCAGAATATTGAACAAGGGAAGACCTATAAGTTGGTTCTCTATGCTCGTTCATTAGGGCCAATCGATGTGTCTGTGTCACTCACTGGATCGAATGGATCGCAGACGCTGGCTACTACTAACATTGTGTAAGAATTAGTGGCTCATTACTTAAAGACTTTAAAAGTCTGAAGACTTTTGGATTCAATTCAAGTCTCCCTAGCTCAAAGTTGTGATTCATATATGTTCTTGCAGAGCTTCTGATGTTTCAAACTGGACTAAGTTTGAGGTTACTTTGCAAGCAAAAGGAACTGATCCAAACTCAAGACTTCAACTGACGACGATCAGGAAAGGTGTCATATGGTTCGATCAAGTATCCTTAATGCCCACAGACACGTACAAGGTAAATATACTTGAGATTAGATTTTTAATGTTTTTGTTTATTATATTTCACTTAATAATAGACACCTTTATGAGCTTACAAATATCAAATTATGTTTTTATCCTTATCACAGGCATTAATTAATAGTTTAATAGAATGAATCACTGAGAAAACTTTCTTCTTTTCAATTTTTTTTCCATTACTTCAACAAACATTTTAGATATCAATAATACTATTTCAGATAACTATGATAACCCACATAGAGAATGAAATTGAAAATATTTTATTTATGTTTCGACCTCGATGGCAGCTCACAAACTGAAGTTAAAATCAAAATTTGAGCAATTTATCGTAGTGCAGTATTTATCACCATGATCTTACATTTTTACCTCAAATATAGCTGACTACTATTCTCTTGACTCAGGGACACGGTTTTCGCAATGATCTCTTTGACATGCTGAAAAAATTGAAACCAGGATTTATTAGATTTCCAGGTATGACTAATAAAATTCTTCATTGATTTTCGCTCCTTGATTTTTGCACTTTTCTTATTTTAAAGCTTACAAATTCTGATCTAAAGTTTCAATATCAAGTTCTATGTGTTATCTCGTCTTTTGTTTCAATTGAGACGAGGAACGATACTAACACAATAATGCAAAAAGTTAGAAATAAATGTAAGAGATCCCATTAACGTAAAGAATCTCTAGTTCAGAATAATGAAAAATAACCATTTCTTTTTCATACATGATCAACTCTTTTTCCATGGGATGTCTAAACTTTCTCTTAGAAATTCTCCATGTTTATATCAATAGTGCAGATCTTAACATGCTTGCTATCCATGATGTCAGGTGGTTGTTTCGTTGAAGGCGAATGGTTAAGAAATGCATTTCGTTGGAAAGAAACTATTGGGCCATGGGAAGAGAGACCAGGGCATTTTGGTGACGTTTGGCATTACTGGACTGATGATGGATTTGGTCATCTTGAGTTTCTCCAGGTAAATTTATGGGATAATTACATGCATATTCCTGTTTTGCAAATACAACATCACCTCCAACAACTCGAAAAAGTGATGGGGTGAAATTGTAATATGTTGTTTTTACAAACATGGGACGTTATAGTAATTTCTCAAATTTTGGGGTGTTTTTTGTAATTAGGGTCTACGTCTGTGTAATTTGCCCAAGTTTTTTATTATTTCCTCGCATTAATTATTTATAGCAATAGATAAATACTAGTGTACATAGGACTTATAATTCACCATTGTTTCCCTTTTTAATCACTTCTTATGCAGCTTGCAGAGGATTTGGGTGCAGCACCTGTGTGGGTTTTCAATAACGGTAATGTTTGTACAATGTTAATTCATATTTTCTTATTGTAATTTCATACTGAATTTTTAATTATTATTATTATTATTATTTTTAATTTTCTTTGTAATTTCTAATGATTTTCAGGAGTCAGCCACAATGACCAAGTTGACACCTCCGCCATCGCACCTTTTATTCCGGTACTAAATTAGATTTTATTTTAAAAACTATATATTTCACAAACTTCTTCTTTTGATTCTAGTTATGCTTTAGTGCATTGTACCGTTGATAAATGTCACTTTGCTGAAATTGCAGGAAATTCTGGACGGTATTGAGTTTGCCAGAGGTGATGCTAAGACAAAATGGGGTTCTGTTCGAGCAGCAATGGGGCACCCTGAACCCTTTGATCTGAAATATGTTGCTGTAGGGAACGAGGACTGTGGAAAGAAAAATTATGTTGGTATGGAACATTTTGGAGTTAATGCTCGCAACATCTAATTTCTTCTTTAATAAGCTAATATAATCTACTACGTAAGAATCTAGATGGGAAACATGAATATAATATTTAATTCATGTTAAATTGAATACTAGTTCTACAAATTCACTATAGTCGGTTGATTATGCTCAGATGATCACTGTGAGATTATCGAGCTCAGATCAAGAATAGCATTAACCATCTTAAAACAAAACATTTGCATGATATTTTAGATGGAGTTTTGGAGTCTGATAAAATATACTCTAAAAGTCTTATTATACAAAACAGTTTACGGAGAAATCATAATTCACTACGCGGCCATGGTTTTTTCCTTCGTGTCAAATTGTTTTCCACATAAATTTGTCTTCGTTCAGTGATTTTTATCCCTTTACTGTTGTTTTTGTTACTAACACTTATGGAACATTCGGTTTTCAGGAAACTACCTCAAGTTCTACGCTGCAATAAAAAATGCATATCCAGACATCAAAATAATATCAAATTGTGATGGTTCTTCCGGACCGTTGGACCATCCAGCTGATATGTATGATTATCATGTAATAGTCTTTAACTCTCTTACAAATACTTACGGTACTACTCAACAACATCATAGTTATTTACTGCTTACCCCATATTTCCATGCTACCAGATTTATAGCAGCGCAAATTCTGTTTTCGCGACAGCACAAAAATTTGATAAAGCGTCACGAAGTGGTCCAAAGGTTTGTTACATCTCACATTGTAAAAATTTTACAAGTTACGATGGATGATGTAAAATTTTACAAGTTACGATGGATGATGTAATTAATGGTGCAGGCTTTTGTGAGTGAATATGCGGTAACCGGAAATGATGCTGGCAAGGGTAGTCTTTTAGCAGCTCTCGCTGAAGCCGGGTTTCTCATTGGACTTGAAAAGAACTGGTATTATTGCCACATTCCAAATATTTATTATTCTAGAAAATATGATGCACATTTCGCCTCACACTTTTTTCCGGGTTTTTTTCCGTATTTTCTATTTGTGATGCCATTATTTTAGAACTCTGATTTTTATTGCCTTTTTTGGTGCAGTGATGCTGTTGAAATGGCTAGTTACGCGCCTTTATTTGTGAATACCAACGACAGAACGTATGTTTAATTTAATTTTGAGATAATTTACACACACACTTCCTGTAACACATCCTGACAACATGAAAAACATGGGTAATTGTAATTTGATTTTAGTAATATGGGGTGAAATTGTAATCTCATGGGATGAAATTGTCATATGCTTTTATTAACAGGGGAAGTTATGGTAATTTCTCAAACCTCAGGGTGTTTTCTGTAATTAGCATCTCACTCAAGGGTGTCTATGTAATATAGCCTTTAATTTTTGTTATCTATTTAGAATTTTTTGCTTCTCTTGGAGTATCCTAAGGGGAAATATTTCCTTTTCTTTAGGTGGAATCCAGATGCAATTGTCTTCGACTCTTCACAAATGTATGGAACTCCTAGTTATTGGATGCAGCATTTTTTCATAGAGTCAAATGGCGCGACTCTCCTTAGTTCGACCCTTCAAGCTAACCCCTCAAATTCGCTTATTGCTTCTGCTATTACTTGGAAAGATACAGAAGACAAGAAGTACCTGAGAATAAAGGTGTGTTACTTTCCTACATCTATTTTAGAGAGTAAACTTTAGTCATATTTTGTGTTTCTGATAAGCATAATATGACTCTTCCAGGTGGTGAATTTTGGAAGCGATACTGTGAAACTTCAAATATCTATAGACGGGTTAGAGCCGAACTCAATACAAGCATCTGGGTCGAGGAAGACCGAGTTAACTTCTGCAAATGTGATGGATGAGAATTCCTTTGGAGTACCCGATAAGGTACTTAAAATCACCTTTTCTAGTTTTAAGTAGACGAGTATGGGCAAAATGGTGATAACTTTAGTCTTTAGCGTGAGACTCGATTCAAAATGAAAGAATGTCGAACCTTTGATTAATCGGTTAAGATGTTTCAAACTTAAGAAAATTATATTTTTGTCCCCTCTTTTTTGTCACTAATTCAGTTTCAGTCCTCTGGTTCAACCCTCATCTAATTTAAGCCCTCATAATTTCATTTTTACCAAAAAAAATCCTTTGAACATTATGAAGGAACTACTGAGGAACTGCACACGTGAACATGGTGGGTAATGTGTCCCTTCAATTTACTTTTGTCCTTTAACTTTTAAGTTTTTACAAACTCATGCATATCGAACTACAAAGACTCAATTGAAATATATCGCTAAGCAAGAGGGGCTAAAATTGAATTAATACAAAGATGAGAGACCAAAAGTGCAATTATACCTTTCACACTTTATCTGCCAGAGATCATGCAAATTACAATTTCTCCCGAGGGTTTTCAGGTTTTCGCTTTCGATTCTTACACCCTGAAATGTCTTCTCTTTGTTTCTCTTGCAGATTACGCCTATTAAAAATGGAGTGGATGACGTTGGCGAGGATATGGACATCGTTCTTTCTCCACATTCTCTAACATCACTTGACTTGCTAATTAACTCAAAAAATATCCGGATTGTAGGATCTGGTTCTGCTGATAAAGCATCGTACTAAGCTGATAAATCGTCGTACTAGGTGTATCAATCATTTGCAATATGTATGTATAGATAAATTATAATGGTTATTTGGGTGATATGGTATTTATAGCTCGTTGATTTTAGCTACCAAAGCCTCTTTTGTTCAGCATATATATTTATTTCTGTTTTCAAAATGACCAAAGTGATTTGCTTATGTACAAGTCTGCTAGCCTGAAACTCCAAGGCTAAGGTGTACTGGCAAATCCTCAACTGAATTTTAGGAAGTTTCGAGACTCGAATCCATTTATAATCGCAACCTTTTGTGTACGGTGGACCTCAAGTACATACTTCAAAGGGTTAATCACACTAGTTACTCCTCTTATTTAGTAAAATTACAGTCTGGTTCTCTTATTTTTGGCTCATAACAAATACCTCTCTTATAATAAAATCTTACGTGGAAACCACTTTGACTAACGGTTGTCAGTCAAGCGTGATGAAAAATGTAAAATGTCAATCTTTCCCTTGTTTTAATTAACCAAGTAAAAAAGATTAATTACGTTAACACCCTCCTTATTTGGTGTAATTACATTGCAGTCCGCTTGATTGGATCATATAACAAACACCATCTCTTAATAAAATCTTACATTCAACCCCCCTCGAATAACATCTTTTTTACCATTTTATATATATTTATATAATATACTTTTTTAAAAAAATTATTATAACCTTATATATATATTTGTTTTCTTTCAACTTATTTTAACTTACTAATTAGTTTGATATTTTTGGCAACTTACTAGTGTAGATTTATCTGTATTGAATTATGATATGCTCCTAAAATAAATCGAAGCTCGATATTTATTTTTATTTTCTAACAAATACTCAAATTGGCATTAATCCGAATTTGCACTTTATTATCAAGACGTTAACAAATTTTTAATGAAATTATTTTTTAAATTAAATAAAAAGTTACAGTTACATCCTCTCAAATATGAAAAATTACAGTCATCCCCTTAAGGGCAAAATAGAAAATCTTGAAAATATTCTTTGATAATGTCAGCAAATTTCATTAGTTTTCTGGGCAATTGTAAGGCATAAGAGGAGGTATTTATTATGTGCTCAATATTAAAGGATTGAACTGTAATTATACTAAATAAAAGGGATATTTAGTGTAATTATCCCTACTTCAAAATTACATTATTTATACTCTTTTATTTTTATTTTTTGTGAAAATCGAAACCATAGATCAAATTTTTGAGGTTAATCACATGATATGTTTGATATCATTATAAAAATGGACAGACTACAGAGCATATTTCTTTAACCGAAATGGTCAATTTTTGCAGAAGTTTCAAAACATTTACGGAAGAACACAAGAAGAAAACTTGAACTCAAGTACATTGAATTTGAAGATTTTAGAATGCACTTCTCCAGCCTGGGCAAAAATCATTTTGGTACCCGAGTTTCACCATTAATGTTAATTTGGTACCCAAGTGTTCACAAATGGCTTAATTGATACCCGAGTTTTGCCATAATTGTCAAATTGGTACCCAATTGGATGGATTCCATCCATTTTTCCGTCATATCATTGGACACGACCATTATACCCTCCAGGCTTCTAAAATAAATCAATATCCCTCCTCAAAAAGAACAATAAATTTTTAAACAACTCAAAATTCCAGCAAACCTACAAAAACTGTTAAATAAATTAACTATCAAAAAGTAGAATATGCAAAGCCAAGATGATAGTTGTCCAAATCTAATGAAGCCTGCATAGATAAAATAAAAATTATATAAATAATATAGTACAATTACGAAATAAAAATAAGATGTTTTAGAGCTTATAAGTTTTATAAATTTGTTTGGTAACTTTTTTTTAAAAAAAAAAAACAGCTAATAAGACCAAAAAAATAAGATATTTGAGTCTTATAAGCCGTTTTTAAAAAGGTAACACAACCCTACCTTTTTTAGAACATCTTATAAAATGTTACATCTTATAAGCTCCTAAAACATCTTGTAAGATGTAGGGGCTTATAAGATGTTTTGGATAATCTTATCCAAACATTCTCTAAATTATGTTATCAATTTGAGATAAAATATCTTTTTTTTGCATGTAGGATCATATGCAAGCAAGTAGGAATTAATGCCCTTAGTTTCAAGGATTTCTTTTTGGTTTGGTGACACTAAAACACACAGGTGCATAATCTAATGAACTAATACGTTTATATATGTAAACTAATATGTTTATTTTATGAACTGCATGTGCTTCGTTAAATTTTAGTATTGACAAAATTATTTTATGAACTAATTTTTTATTTCTACCTTTATTTCAAACCCATTGGTAGAATCTTTGATTTTTGTTTTTCCTGCATTTTGTTTTTTCCCTGCAAGTACTTTGTTTTTGTGCTCACTTTTCATGATACACATGTTAGTTTTTGTATCATGCTCACTTTTGGGGCATGAGCTTTCCCTTTCTTTGAAGTAATAAAAGGAAATTTCTTTTTCGTTCCACCTATAACATTGATAAAGGGTGTACCTGCGATGATCACACACACACACATATGTATATATGTTTTTCATAGAAGATGTAAGATATAAGCATATGTTTATTCATAAGATATGCATGCTAGGCTGCCTAGGTCTTACGATGCCTTTAGGACTTACACTGCCGAGGGCTTTTTATTTGGGGTGCCACGGTCTTACGATGCCTTTAGGACTTACAAGGCCGTTTAACAATTTTTGTAGGTTTGTTGGAATTTTGAGTTGTTTAAAAACTTATTGTTCTTTTTGAGGAGGGATATTGATTTATTTTAGAAGCCTGGAGGGTATAATGGTCGTGTCCAATGATATGACGGAAAAATGGATGGAATCCATCCAATTGGGTACCAATTTGACAATTATGGCAAAACTCGGGTATCAATCAAGCCATTTGTGAACATTCGGGGTACCAAATTGACATTAATGGTGAAACTCGGGTACCAAAATGATTTTTGCCCCTTCTCCAGCTATAAGTTGATTTATGGAATGAACTTTTGGTACGAACATTTTAATAAGTGATTTTAAAAATGATAAATATTTGATGAAAATGTAATTTGAGAACTTCTGATGAGAATACGCGAAATGAGGAGAGAACTTGCGAATTTATGGCTAGTTTGGTTATGTTTTGGGATGGTATTTCGATGAGAATTATTGGTGAGAAATTTATGGGGACACGTGCAATTTTGATGGGATTATGTTTGGTTATGTTTTGGGAGTTGGTTTTTGAGTGATTTTTTGGTGAGATAGTATTTGGTTTTGTTTTCAGAGGAAACATAAATTACTGTAACTGTCAAATCATGTAAGTTTTTGTCTGTTAATAATTAAAAATTATAATATAATATTGAGATTGTAATAATTATTATATAGATAAATATATATGTATGTATTAGTGGTTGATATATATATATATATATATGTTTTATTAAATATATTAAAAATAAATTATTGGATATATATATATATATATATATATATATTACATCTATACAATTTTGGCACACACACACATATATATCTATAAATTTTTTATAAATATTTTATGTATATATTAACATATAAATAGTCACAGTATACATATAAATACATATAATATATATATATATATATATATTAAATGAGACAACAATTAATTATCAAAAAAATACCCACACTATTGATGCAAATTTCAAATATACCCCTCTAAACATTATTAATAGTTCAATATGCCCCTCAGTTATATAAAATGATAAGTTGACACGACTCTCTATTTACAATTATATATTAAGAAAATATTTTGTACAAGTGACATGAATATAAGTAATTAGAATATGTAATGAAATACCATTTGGAATAAAAGAATCTAGACTGATTATTGAGAGCCATTCGTATTTTATTATTGTTTAAAGTCCTTTATTTTTCGCTTTAGTATATTTTTAAATTAGTGTTTTGAATTTTTTTAATGTAAATTAAATTATATATGTTTCATTTCGTCTTTGGCTAATATTTCCAAGCACTTTTTAGATACTTTACAAGCAATAGAATTTTGCGAAAAATACTAAAACTTCACTAAAATAAATTTTTGTATCCATAATAATTAATAATTAAAGTGTACACATATCTATCATGGTAAATAAAAACTAATTGTATCTATTATATTTCATATTTTATTGTTCTCTCTATATAATCTATATTTTGTTCCTTAAAATGTGCAACTATGCAAGCTGTTTGTGGAAATTAATTATTATTATGTTATATTGGGGTTGATGTGTCAAGCCATGAGCAACCCATCAGCCACTTGAGAGGGAGTTGTATAAGAGAGAGAATGTTGCAGTGGAGAGAAAGCAAAAAAGTAAAATTTGTGTGTTTGGCCAGATTTTTTAGTTTTTTTGGTCCGAAAATTGTTGAATCCAAACACAATTTCATCATAATTTCTGGCCAAAATGCTCCCAAAACATAACCAAACATAACCTATACTTCTCAAAAATAGATTTTTGAAAATTTGTGACTGTCCCTAGATGTTCATTTAAGATTAACAATCTAACAAATACTCTTAAAAAATAGATTTCCATTTCCAAACATATTAACAAAGGCACTTCAATCGCTACTTAAATATGTGACATAAATCTTTCAATAATTAGTAATAAGATTTTCTGAAAATTTGGTTCATATACTATTTGTTTAAGAAAAATAATTATCGTGGTTCTACAGCTGACAAATTTTTATTGACAAATATTAATAATTACATAATTCAAGTTTATATCCATTATGCCAAGTAAAACACCATCATTTGGCCAAATTTATTGATGTATGATAAAAGAATAACATATGAATAAGATAAATTATGAGATCAGTATGTCTACATTGTTCTCTCTTGTGGTAAAATATTTTGCTTATAATAAAAATATCTTGCTTTTAATAATGAGAGATTACCAGTAATGCTCATAATGTCTTAGTTTAGTGGTAAGACTGATGCCCCATTATTTAGAGACTATAGGTTTGATCCCGCCAGATGTGTAAATTATTTCTCTACTAATATAATAGTTTTTTTTTTAATTTATAGCTAGTTGTTATTAATTTGTAATATCAAATTACTTTTTTTTTTTTGAAATTAGTAATGTCAAATTAGGTTTATGATTGTTGATTGGAAATTCGATGCAATTATTCCTATTACTGATAATGATATTACCAGTAATGAAGAGCTTGTGACGTAATTACCACCAAAAACAAAAAGTGCTTGTGAGTCATATAAAGTCGTACGATAAATCATTGCTACACCAAGTTTTATGATTTTTGGAGCATGCAAAGAATTTCTTGTGAATCCTTTAAATCTAATTTGCATTATTAGACAACTTTTGACAGAGTACAAAAGTAGATAGATTTTTTTGGGTACATTAAAATTGGTTTGGACGCCATTTAACCATATACCAAAAAATAAAAGAAAGTTCACAATCATATAATCGTTTCATTAAATTAGCAAATCATCACTTTCAAATTTGTAATTCCCTTCTTTTAATCTTCAAACATCTATTTATGAATTACCCCCAAAAACTCAACAAAAAACTTAAAATTGAAACCATATATAGAAATAGATCTTGATTCAAAAAATAACCCATTAAAGGAAAAACAGAATTAAGAAGAGAGAAAAGAAAGACAAACTATATACTAATCAAATTAATACACGAATCGCTTTTTTATACGCAAACAAATGGGAAAAAAAAACAAATTAACACACACTTTTTCATTCTTTTTCATGAAACAAAAAAACAAAACAAAAGAACTTGCATCTCTATTAAAGAAATTGAGTCCCTAAAATATTAGAGATATTCAATTTTATTCTTATCGAAAACGTTAGTTGTTAACGGTATACTAATCGTTAGTTAATTTTAAATTATTAAATTTAATATTTATAATATGTGTTATGTAATTAATTTATAAAAAATAAAAAAACCAAGTTAGAGACGAAATGCCAACCATCCCATCCCACTCATTGTTTTAATTTTTCCTTTTTCCTTTTTCCATTTTCCATTTTCCCCCTTGCAAAAGTGTGTACTTTGTGTACGAGGACTTAGGTTGTCTACTTGTATTGTAGTCAAACTATTTGTATTGTGGGAATCTAAATCATCTTCCATATTGTGTGAATCAACATCTTCCACCCCCTTCTCTGGAATTTTATATCAAACCGATTTTAATAGTTTGAATGTGAATGGGATAGTTGTTGTCCATTAGGAACATTCAACAATTTTTAGTATACTTGAGATTTGTTAGTCTAATGATATATCAAGTTCTATTTTCATGTGAAAGATCCTAAATTTAATTTCAGGTCATCACAATTTGTGATTTCTCTTCTTATTTGGAGCGTTATAGGGTCTCGATAACCTGTGATGAAAAGCTATTAATTTCGTCGAATCAGGTATCCTCTTAATTTAGAATTTAAAAAATAAAAAAAAACTTTTTTTTACTATAAATTCCAACCCCTCCCTCCCCCACCCCCACCCCCACCCCCACCCAAACCATTTTCCAATTTTCACTTCCCTTCCCAATAAATTCATCCACCACTCTTTTAGTCTTATTCTTCACCCACCCACATAAAACACCTCCCCTCTCTCTCTCATCCTCCTCCTTCTCACTCTTCAACAATGAACCAAGACTTACCCCGGCCTCTACTCACCGGCGCCGCGGCGGCGGCCACCGGAAACTCCATAACCACCTCCTTCCCACACCCTTTCACCAGAACACCCACCACCTCCGACCACCACACAATCCCCATAACTAACGAACCCCAAAATTACAACGACGACGGCGACGATGAAGACGACGACGTTTTAGCAGCTCCACTGACAACAAACTGTGGCTACTCGAAACCGTTTTTGTTCCTAGACATGATATGGAACTTATCATTTGTTATTGTGTCTGTTTCTGTGCTGTTGACCACCATTAGAGAGAAGCCCATCACCCCTTTAAGGCTCTGGATTTTTGGGTATGCTTTACAGTGCCTTCTGCATGTGGGATTTGTTTGGGCTGAGTTTCAAACACAAAATCTTGATGATGATGACGACGATGGAGATTTTCATTTTAGGAGGGTGTTTTCATTTTCTGGGCTCTGTCACAACAGGTAATCTATATATATATATATATATATATATATATATATATATATATATATATATATATATATATATATGTTATTTTATCTTGGGTTGATTTATTCAATGTTTGGTTTGTGAAATTGGTGATTATTATAATTAGGGAAAATTACACACAGACCCCCTCAATAATTGTGTAACTACACAAAGTCCCGTCACTTATCGGAACTTACAAACACACCCCCTCATACCCCGCACGTTAAAAGATTTTACAATTGCACTCCCTTTGATCAGTGGCTGATCCAGAAATAAATGTCAGTGGGGCACTCGTCTAGGCCTTTCATTTTTTGCCAAATAGACGAAGGATTTAAGAGGGGGGGGGGGTTGCTCCGCGGAAAAAATATAATAAGAAATTAGGTTCAATTATAACTTTTGACATAATTTATACTCTTATACCTCTTTTGTTATAGCCAGGATTATGGGTTTGGGTTTTAGGGGTTTTAGGAGGTCAAACTCAAAGTAAAGGGAAAAAATGTGATATTTTTTGACCTTGGGTGGGCAAAATTCAAATATAAAAATTGAGGGGGCACTTAATAATTTGAGGGGGGCACAAATGTAATTTATAATTAAAAATTGAAAAATATCTACACATTAACAAAAAAAAAAAAAAAAAAAAGTTAGTGGGGGCACTGCCCCCCCCCCCCCGAACTAAGCATAGATCCGCCCCTGTTTTTGATTGTAATAATTCTTACAATTGCACCCCTGTAAACCTTATAAATATAGATCCTGATGGGTGTGTTTGTAATTTTTGATAAGCAAGGGGGAGTTTGTGTAATTACACAATTATTGAGGGGGTCTGTGTGTAATTTTCCCTTATTATTATTGTTATTACAATTAGGGTGAATTACATTCACACCTCCACCCCCTCGTTTTAGTGTTAATTTTATATATATAAAAAAAAAACTGAGTTTTGGTAAATTACTGTGAGACGCCTCAAGGGGTCTCTTGGTAAGGTTTACAGAGGTGAAACCGTAAGAATTTGGAAATATTGATATACACGGTAGTGTAATTGTAAGAATGCCTTTAATATGAGGGTGACTTTGTGTAATTTCACAAAGGTCAGGGGGTTTTAGATAGTTGACCATAACATGAGGGGGGGTTCTGTAGGTACTTCTCTCTTACAATTATGATGATGATGATTATTTTTAGTTTTGGAAGTTTTTTTGGTTGTTTGTTTGGGTTGGTTCTGTTTTTGTTTATTAACTATTTGTTGATGTTGCTATCTATGTTAGAAGAGACAAATAGGGAGAAACTTTAATTATTGACTTGTTATATTGTAAGATAATTTAAGTTGTGTCTGATAATTTGTAGGATTGGCTTCTGAGAAACTGAAGAAATTTATTTGTTCAATAATTAGTTATTTTTTCTAGTGAATTGCACTTGCCTTACGATATGTTATACGTGGCGAGACCGGGTTCTAACAAGAATTTCCCATGTTTCGGTTGATGTATGTAACTTAGATTTATCTCTTGTAAAATTTGATGTCTCGTAGAGTCATAGAATGTAATAAGGGTTTTTATTAAATATAAAGTGTGCTTACAAAGAAATAGAGTTTTATCAGAGTTAAAAAAATCAGGCATAAATCTTACGATGTTGTGTTCGTAAACGAACTATGAAGTTGTAGATAGGTTCGAGGTTAGCCTCGAGTACTTACTTGATCATCATGAGGTAAGATGGATCATTCCCTTTGCGGAGTTATTGTGTTGTTGATTAAGAATAGAAAGTGTATCATTGTTAAATTAGACTATATAATGAGTATTTAGGACAAAAGGATTCAAAGTCGTTCGATCGAAACTTATTTAAAACAAGATCTAGACGACATCAAAGTTACGATCTAAACTTATTTTAAAAAGGATTGGAAATTAATATTCTATTCAATTGCAGATTCTACATAAAATTCATTTTAAATATTTTTCCTTTCTTCATCATTTTCAGCATCATCAAGAAATTGGAGTCCATTAACACTATTGTTTCATCCGTTTGGTGGGTTTTCGGGTTTTATTGGATAGTAGTGGGAGGCCATACACTTCTGCAAGACTCTCCTCGTCTTTATTGGTACGTTTTATGCTTATACATACGCAAGGATAATTAAATTTAACTTTCAAAACATGTTCATAGTATTTTCATTGAAAGTAAGTACTGAAAAATGAGTTCTCTAAAATGCAGGTTGTCTGTGGTCCTTTTAGCCTTCGACGTGTTTTTTATGATCTTCTGCATTGCGATGGCTTGTGTTATTTTCTTGTTTCTGTTCTGTTGCTTTCCGATATTAGCTACAGTTGCCTATGCAATGACTATTAGAAACGGAGCATCTGAAAAAGATATCAGCTCTCTTCCTAAATATTTATATCGGCAGCGAAATTCCATAGAGACATTTGAGGATGACAAGAAAGAACTTAATTTAAAAGCAATGCCGAGAGATAGTATTTCGACATCTGAGCTTGTTCTTCATCCAGATGACTCCGTAAGTATCTATAATCTCTCTCTTGTCTCATGTTTCCTTCTCGATCTACTATTTCCGTAATTATAGGGATAATTACATGCATACCCCCTCACTTCCTGGGTAATTACCATGAACCCCATGAAGTTACGCACGCAAATTACCATGGCACCCTATGTTACATCCTAATAATTTGGAAAAACAGTGGGTGAAACTGCATTTAGCTTTGTACTGATGAGGGTGAAATTGTGATATGATATGCTTGTACTGATGGAGGAAATTATGATAATTTTTCAAACATAAGGATGTTTTTCGTAATTCAGGTTCCATGCCGGGGGTGTCTATGTATTTTACCCTATTATGTAATATTTGTATTTCACACGCATGCGCCCTTTGCGTGCTAGACGTGAAGGGTTCAGACTTCAGACCGTAATTTTTAGGAGCTCCCTTGAAGTGGTATATGTGATTGTCCTGTGATTTTGAGCTCGATTCTAAGAATGAACTTTCAAGTTCTGCTTCCTCCAACGAGGAACGGGAAAATGAGATTTGCTTTATGTTTACAATGCAGGATTGTTGCATATGCCTTTACAAGTATGCCGATGGAGCGGAGTTATGTACACTCCCGTGCAACCACCATTTCCACCATAAATGCATCACTAAATGGCTTCGTATCAATGCAACATGTCCCCTCTGCAAATTCAACATTCTCAGGGGCGAGACTTTGGTTTAACCACACCCGACTAATACTCATTCAGAGACATAACGAATCGTTCTCACAGGGTTCGCAAAATGGCAGAAAAAAACGTGGCACCTCATTTTCTTGCTAATGTACAGTTGAAAATGCAAATCCCATGGAACAGTTGAGGTAAGAGGAAGTCTTGCATTGGCTCTCTTTGATGTAACAAGATTTGTATATTTTTTACCTCAATATGTAGCTTGATTATGATGTATCAGGAGATTTTGATGCTTTGATCATTACATTATAATAGTTCAAACTAAGAGGGAAAAAAAGCAAGTCAACAGATACCTACTCTCCACCAGTCAGGATTGGATTTATTTAAGTGGACATTCCTCCTTGCACATAAATATGGTGTTGGGATCCATTGTCTAATATAATGGCTTATATTAGTCAAATCCAATAATATCACCCACTATTGTGGACTTTGATGCTGCTATGACACATAATGTCAATCTACTGTTCCTACTGTACATGAAATCTGCAATTAAATGTGCCATTTTGGGAGTTTCTAAGACTCTCGAGTCTCAAAACAACCATAATCATTCATGTAATGACATCTGTCATATACGAATAATTGTCATTGTAACAGAATATTGAGTCCGAGAAAGGAGTCCCCTGATTTTATCTGAATACAATATTCCCAAAAAAAAAAAGAAGGGAAAATATGTGCCCGAGTAGGGTTCTCTCTCCCTATTTGCCAGTTTGGCTTTACGGTTGAAAAGTCAAAATTTGCATTTAGAGTGCAATGATATTTTGTTTAATGTTTGATCTTCTTTTCGTAAAATTCCAGTTGGACCTTTTGTGCTACACAATTACATTTTGGCAAAATTGGAAGTTCAACGAGAATCAATCTCCTCCTATTATCAATTATGCAACGGCTGGGCTAAACTCACTCTTAGCACTTGTCAACAAATTAATGCTAGAACAAGCACAATTATACATAAAACGGGACCGGGCCATTCTATGTTGGGCCGCCGTTGGATCAACAATAGGGGGGGAGGATTTCATTTAGCAAATTAACACCCCCCCCCCCCCCTCCAATTTGTTGATCCAACGGCCACAGCTGGACCGAGAATATTTTCCAAACGGGACCCAAGACTTGGTGTATTGTGATTGTTTGAGCATATGCCTGGAACTCCGAATGTATCATTCCGTCGTGGGTGGCTCCTTGAATTATTTTATCTCGGGACAATTTGTATCAACGAACATCTGTGGACTCAAAATAAGGCAACTCGAAGCTAGTGTGTACTGCAACTATCAAGTAACACAGAAAAGACTGTCTAGATGACCAACTTACAAGTAATAAAAGCTTTAAACTTCTCTCTTTCAAGACAAAGTTTGCTAATATTGCCTATACAAAATGAATCTGAAGTCAGACATGAAGGGCAAAGCTAATCATTGGGAAAGATCCCTCTTGCTATGTATGGATCAGTGATTTTATAAGGAAACGCAGATGGTTTAACAAATAACGTACAATATTACATCATCTAAACAAAGAAAATTATTTTCCTCAGCAAAATCCAGGCATATAGAATGACGTTTTTATAATGTAACAGATATAAACAACTTCATGATACAATAGAAAACAATAATCTGTCGATTGCATAAATAATGATAACTACATTAACCAATAACGAATCTTGATGTCACAACAGATATAACTGCAATAAGACATTAAAGAAACAAGTCATCACTAAAACCTGCAAATTATGTGAGAGGTGACATTTCAAACATTCTTGTTCTTCTTCATCTTTGAAGGCGGCCATCGTCCCTTCTTCCTCAAATGGCGCTTCCTCACAAGTCTCTTTCTCCTTAGCCTAATCTTCTTCGCCATTTTCATTCTCATCTTCTGATCAAGCTTTAGCTGAAGTTTTGATTCCAAAGGGAGGTTCTCAACGGGTACGTTTTCCTCCTTACTGTCTGTGGAAGGAGTAGGAGACTCGGGAGCAGTAGAGCCAGTTCCATCCACATCAGAAGATGCCTTAACAATCAATGCACCTCTGTTATTGAGAACAAAAGGCGCTCGAATTCTGCATCCGGCGTAGGATTTTGGTTCCAAAACAATGGATTTGTTGCAAAACCTGAAGACTAGTAACAAAAGAATAATTGCAACTGAATTCGGAAACATTTCACAAATAAAATATTTTGTGAATGAGTAGCATGATTTCTAAATGCAACATATGGCACATATATTCTGACCTTATAAACCACAGTAACACAGACTTAATTCCTGATTCCATAATATATAATCGAGTAAATTACATGGAACACCCCTGGTGAACATTAATTAAGAAAAACACCCGAGATTTGAGAAATTACTGTAATTTCCCATGTTAGTGAAAACATATTACAATTTCACCAAACTTTTTTTGAGTTATCAGGATCAGGGGTGTCTTGGTTATTTGCATTTGCAAAACCTCAGAAGTCGCGTGGTGTAATTACTCAATAAGTGAGGGAGTGTGCATGTAATTATCCCTACGTAATAACTAAAACTACTCGGGCTCTAAAGGGGTGATTCTTGGGTTGACGAATCCAATAGGATAGGTCCACCCAAAACCATTGGATTGAGGGTCGGCAGATATCCTTCCTCTCCCTTTATATTAGTTGGATTCAAGAATCACAGTCCTAAGGCCTGAAAATGGTAAATTTAAATATATATTTTATATGTATTCACGAGATTTTGACATGCAAAACAACAACTCATTACTGTCATATCCACAACCAAATGCAGACCACATGTTTGCTGAAATACCTCAGAGACCTATCATCAGTAAAGGGGAACATCCAAAAAGATACACAACAATCACATGACAGATACCAAGATATACACAACAATATATACAAAACTAGTAAGTTTAAACCAGAATTTAGACCACGTTGTACAGCAGTAAATAGATACAAAGAAATTGCTGGAACATTAATATTGACATATCTGCATCCAGATTAAGAACTGCAAAATGTCTGCAAGGAAAATGGGGAATAATAACTACATTTATAATGAAAGTAGTAAACTTACGAGGGTTTGCAGGTAGTATAGAAATGGAGGATGAAGGAGGAGAGAGAGAGGAGAGAGGAGATGTGAAGAGGAGAGCCATTTTTGCGGTGTTTTCCCAAAAATTTGGATAAGCCTTTTATTATTTGCTATTTTGGGGGGTTTGGGGATAAGAGTATGAGGCAAAAATTTATTTTTACTCCTTCAAGTTACTTGTATTGACAAATTATATATGTGTGTGTGTGTGTGTATTATTTTTCAAGAAATACATTTAATCCTATAAGTTAATAAAATTCAACATATTTAGTCATTTATATATGAGTAAATACATTTAGTCCAGTAAATACTAAATACATATATGAGTAGAAATCAATTTTAGTTATAGGTCCACGCCTCGACTATTCTCTTGGTGGACCGAGATCACGTGATTCTCTCACGTGTTCCTCCTAAAACTCAGAACTTAAGAAAACAAGAAAAAGAAAAATCACTTCACCATCTGCAAATTGAATAAACTCTAATTTCTCTATTTCAAATCAACAGTTTAATCATTGAACCCAAATCTTTTATTTATAGCTTCCATTTTTCATCTCGAGGAAAATTTTAACCCCAAATCAAGAGCCCCACATTTTGCCCAAAATTTTCAAATAACACAAACCATAATTTCTCTATTTTCCCACCTATTTTTTTTTTTAATTACAATTCAGGTTCTTTTTGGGTCACATGTCACACTATAATTTTTGAATTTCTTCCCCATTTTTTCCAACTCGTGAATTTAGGACTATCTTCTATCGGCCCTTTAGTTTCTAATACTCTCTCTATATTTGATGCTTTCGTTTCTGTTTCTATTTCGTTTACTCGCTGTGTTAGCTATAAGGTAGCTTATTTGTTTGCACGTGACGCTTTTAATTTCCATGAAGGGACTCATTCGGACCTCCCTTCCCATGTTGTTGAAATTATAAATGATGATTTATCGTGATAATATTATCGTTTCTCACCAAAAATAAGAAGAGAAAAAAAGGAAGAAAAAAAAAGGATTAAAATTGATGGAGGACTAAATGTGTTCACTCGTACATAAAAGCTAAATGTGTTGTATTACTTTAACTTACAAAACTAAGCATATTTTTTCAAAAAGAATAAACGTATTTTGTCAATAACTGCAAAATCAAATAAAATTAGAATAATAATTGTTGTTCAAAAAAATAGAACAGAACTGTATCTTCTCCGGCGGTAACTATGAGTATCTTACACAGGTTCACCACCACTACACATCCCCCATTCCACCGCGGCCCATTCACATCCACGATCCAAACCCGCTTCAAAAAACCCGCCAACACGGCCCAGACCCGTCTCGAGACCCGAACCGTCGACCCGAAACTCAATCTCCTCGCCCACCGCCACCGCCGCCTCGCCCTAGTCCTCAGCCTCTACGACGTCGTCTCCGCCAAGAAACGACGTCCCTTTATCTCCATGCAGCTCCTCTCCCGGTGGGCCCCACACACCGGCCTCAACACCCTCACCGCCGGCGAGTTCGTGCACAAGTACCCCCATGTGTTCGACGTATTTACCGACCCAATCAGGAGGAACGCCTGCTGTAAATTCACGTCGAAATTCGTCGAATTGGCTACGTTGGAGGGTGCAGTTGTGTGTAGTATGGAGGGTGTTAATGTGGTTAAGATTAGGAAGATTTTGTCAATGTCTGTGAATGGGAGGGTTCATTTACATGCAATCAGATTGATGAGGAGGGAACTAGGGTTGCCTGAACATTTTCGTGATTCGATAATTAGGAAGTATGATGATATTTTCAGGATGGTAGATTTAGAGATAGTGGAATTGGTTGATTGGAATGAGAGTGAGGGAAGGTTAAGGTTTTTAGCAGAGGTTGAGAAGTGGAGAGAAAAAGAGTATAGGGAGAAATGGTTGAGTGAATTCGAGACGAAGCATGCGTTTCCGATTGATTTCCCGACAGGGTTTAAGATAGTTTCGGGGTTTAAGGAGAGATTAAGGAACTGGCAGAGGCTTTCGTATGTGAAGCCTTATGAGAGGATGGAAAAAGTTAGGGTTCGTACGTGTGGAGGGGTTGAGAGGTATGAGAAGCGGGCGGTGGGTGTTATTCACGAGCTTTTGTGCTTAACGGTGGAGAAGATGGTGGAGGTTGAAAGATTGGCGCATTTTAGGAAGGATTTGGGGATAGAGGTTAATTTGCGTGAGGTACTATTGAAGCATCCCGGGATTTTCTATGTATCGACTAGAGGGAATAGTCAAATTGTTTTTTTGAGGGAAATGTATAGTAGGGGTTGTTTGGTTGAAAGGGACGCAATTTATGATGTTAGGAGGAAAATGTTGGAGATGATATGGTTGGGATGTCGTAATACTAGAGAATTGAGAGAGCATAAGGAAGTTGGGGAAGATGGAGGAGATGTAAAGGAAAATGATAGTGAAAGGGCTACAAGAGATGGTGATTTTGTTATTCCAATTCTAGAGAGTTAGTCTAGAAGTAATTATGTTCGTTTTGTTAAAGGCAACGGTGATTATCCAAGTTTCAACTTAATGGGTTTATGAGAAAGAAGACAGTTGAAGGATCGGCGTTAAGGAAATCTCGTTTTTCTTTGAAGTGTTAAATTGTCAATCAGCTGACTAATAGACTATTTTACTGATATGCTATTCTCACTTCAATCTGCAAGGTATAAAATTTTCAGAATGATAGATTTAGAGATAGTAGAATTGGTCGAATGGAATGATAATGAAGTAAGTTTAAGCTATTCAGCAGAGATTGCAAAGTGGAGAGAAAAGGAATATAGAGAGAAATGGTTGAGCGAATTCAATACGAAATATGCATTTCCCATCAGTTTCCCAACAGGGTTTAAGATACTTCCAGGGTATAAGGAGAAGTCAAGGAATTGGCAGAGGCTTTCTTACATGAAACCTTATGAGAAGATGGAAAAAGTTTGTGTTCGCACTTGTGGAGGTGTTGAGAGGTATGAGAAGCGGGCTATGGCAATTATGCACGAGCTTTTGATCTTAATGGTGGAGAAGATGGTGAAACTTGAAAGATCGGCACATTTTAGGAAAGATCTGGGGATAGAGGTTAATTTGCGCAAGTTGCTTTTGAAGCATCCCAAGATTTTCTATGTATCGACTAGAGGGAATAGTCACATGGTTTTTTAGAAGAAGTCGTAGTAGTAGAGGTTGTTTGGTTGGACGTAATGTGATTTATGATGTTTGGAGGAAAATGTTGGAGATGATATGGTTCGGTTGTCGTAATTTTAGATGATTGAGAGAGGATAAGGAAGATAGGGAAGATAGAGAAGATGCAAGGGAAAATGATAATGGAAGGGCTACAAAAAATGGTGATTTTGTCATTCCAATTCTAGAGAGCTAGTCTTCAAGTAATTATGGTTGTAATGTTAAGTGCAATGGTGATTTATGAGAAAGAAGATGTGCTTTCTAATACTGTTTTATAAGACTTGAGCCAATCTCTTTCTGGATTTGGTAGAAATTACATTGAATGAGCGTGCAATAGATCAATTGTATTTGTAAGAAACCCAAACTGATGTTGCTCAGTGAGCACCAGTACAATATAGTTTCTAGTGGAGCCTATCGTGCTAACGGCTCGTTATCAGCGTTAACTATGTTGGCTCGGGATGTGACAAAATGGTATCCGACTTGATGGGTAGTAGACGACGAGATGTGACAACGTGCAAACTTGCAAGTTTCTAACTATCCTAGCTGCATTCCATTCTACAATACATTCAAGTCTACAACACAAATCCCACATAATTATACGTGGTTATCAACTGAAGTTACTACAAAGAAGCTATTGCAATTAAAACAACCTCAAATATCCAGTTATACGAAAGGCCTCGAGGAACCATAATGAATAAGTCACCCTTTCTGACGGAATGGAGAAACTCAAATCAAAGAACTTAAACATGCAAGCCAAATACTGCCTTGTGTAAAGTTCAAATAAGCCCTCAATAAAAACATAAATCAAACCAAGGAGAAATCTCACAAGCTGTATTAGAGTGCAAATAGAAACACAATGAGATAACAAATAGAAATTCTCTAGTTGAGACCAACTAGCATCTAAATGAATTACATCACTGACTGCAACAGAACATAGCTATTTAAGAAAAATACCAGATCAGACAAACATCTGCAATTCAGGCCTACAGAACACATTACTCTCTTCATCCTCGAGCACCGGATACGAAGCAACAAGTGCGTCCTGAGCACCAATGTAGAGAGAATTATAGATTTTCCAGTACACTTCTCTAACCTTCCTCGCCGGATGAAACAACCCCTGAAGACAATAATTCAGCACAACTGCTGCCCCTAACGCCACCCTCATTCCTTCAATAGCTTCCATAACAGCATTAATAACATGTGGAGACGTCTCAAAAATATTGGGCCAAACATAATTCATAAGATGGACCAAAGCGTCCTCACATCCTAAACCAGCAACGCCTAACGCCATGTGTTTGACTGCTGAAGCTGCGGTTTGCCTATGAACCAAATCCCGGTCCATCAGAGCATCCTCTAGTAATGGTGTAACTGCGTATATGTAATCCTTCCCCATCTCACCAATATACTCAAACAAAAAGGATAGCGACTTTAAAACACCGTTTTGAACATTTAGTTCGGGTACACGATACTCATTCATCAAAGCGGGCAAAACAGTAAAGGGCGAGCATGTCTCGGCAACAATTGCTATCGCCACGGTTGTGCAGACACGGTTTTGACGTTCTTGCACTTTGAGATTGTTCAATAAGGTTGCGAGAACATCTTGAGGGCCAATGGCTTTTGCAATATAGCCAAAAGTGTTGACAGTCGCCCTACGAATACCCTTTTTGTGTGCTTTGAGCATTTCTAGAAGCTCGAAACATATCCTCATCCACTCCCTCGCTGGGACAAACTCGGCCCCACGATCAGCGATTCTTCCAACAAGATCGATGCAATTCTCTTGGACCTTCTCGTGGCGATTTTTCAAGATGGGAGTGAGGCGAGGAAGCAAATCTTTTATAGGTGGTGTCATTTTAGTCATTCCAATAACATTGACAATAGCTTTAAGTGCCCCCAATATTGAACCCAAAACTTCAGGGTACTCCTCCCCCAAATACTCGTATAATACGACACCAAGGTGGCCCATCAATTGTTCCTCTCCACACTGTTTCATAACGACTGCGATTCTAGATATGAGATCTGCTGCTTGTTGTCGCACTTTAGCGCTCTTATTGTTGAGTCGCCATTTTATGGTACCACATATTTGGGGAAGATATGGCTTCACTCTCTGACCAAGGGAGTTCACAACAGCACCAAACCCGTTAAGCATAACGTTAGCATCGTCGCTAGTCTGCTCTTGGAACGCATAAAGAATTCCATCAATTAATAGCTCTTCTAAGCGAGCATCAATATCAGATGCCCCTAAATTCACAACCACTTTCTCGATTGTCTCCATAACCATCCTTCTATAGGGCTCACTTTCGTCTTTCAGGTCTTCGACAATTCTACCTACTATATCAGCAACACCAACTTTATTAGCTATCTCCACCGTTGTTTCAACAAGTTGCTTGTAATTTCTCCTGTCCAAGGCCATTCTTCGAACCCAGAAATTTTTGAAGAACTCTGGAAGAATGTCGGTTCTGATATATTCTGGTTCGACACCTTCGGTGCTCACACACTGCTTCACCACTTTCAGCACTATCTTTTTCATTTCTTCATCAGGTGACTGAAATTCACGGATCAAAATAACCATAACTTCCTTTGTGTAGTAACTTGCGTATATAGCATCCATAAGTGGTATGATAAAACCAATGGCCTTTAAGAAGGCAGCCAATACTTTTCCACGGTGGGACCGTATACCCTTCCACAGAGGCTTCAACACCGAGTCAAAGCTTTCAATACCATAGGGTGCAGAAGCCTCAGCAAGAGCCGCCAAAGATAGAGCTGTGATGGTTCTGACTTTCTGATTTTCATCATTAAGACCATGTTCAATGATCTCGACAAGGGACCTCAAGTGCGGAAGAACAGCACACCCAATTAAAATAGCAATCTGTTGCACAATCTTGATACCTGTGTGACGAGCTTGCCAAGATTTCTTACTCTGACACACAGCTTTCAGGAATGGTAGTAGTGCAGGAATTCCAAGAGCAGAGGCAACAACACTAAAAGCTCTTGCAGTAGTGTTCCTAACATATTCATCAATGTTATCAATGTCTGGACGCATTGCAGCAATCATAGTAGCCAACCCAGCTGCCTTGCTGAGATTTGAGATGATCTCTCTACCTTCTACTCGAGCATAATAGTCTTCATCAATCAACAGAGGCTCGATAACCACCAAAATTTTGTGCACGTATGGACGAACCAACTCATCCAATTTATATAGCACCCTATCAATAACTTTTACGAGCAAGTGTCTCTCCTGGTCCTCCAATGTGGGCTGCATGAGCAATGGCAGAATGCGGTTAAAGAGTGGCCCAGCACCAAATTCCCTTGCCTTATCTGTGAGCTGTCTCAAAGCAGTTTTCCTCTGTGGTGGAGTACCATTTTTAACTTTCAGCAAGAGTTTCATGATCTTTCGTTCTTTCTGCTCATCAGGAGATAAATCATCTTCATTTTCTTCATTTAGAAGAGAACCAAAGTACTGATAGTCCTCGGGTTTCATAAATGGCAAACCACCAGGCATCTCTTTAGGCACGTCAAACTGCTGGCCTCGATTTTCCTCTGGAATGTTATACAGAGGTGTCGCCATTGGAGTGGGTGTAGCAAGAAGCTTTCGGGCAGGTGTTCTGATCGGAACATAAGAAGGAGGTGGATCCAAAATTTTATACCCTTCTTGTGGAAATATTGCATCAAGCTCCTCATCAGTTAATGGCCTATTCCTGTCCTCAATATCCTTCTCCCACCTCAATAAATTATATTGTTCAGGGGTCATTGCATTACGCATAATGGCATTTGGCGTGGGGGTAGCCATATCAACAGCACCAAAGGGAGTGACTCCTGGAGTGTAAGCTGCAGCAGGGGTAGCACCTGGTGTAGCACTGCCCATAGTGGCCGGAGTTTCATCCCACCTTGACCTCTGCCTCTTGGGTGTTGGGGTAGCCAGCCCTCCCAGCTTCGGCGTAGAATCCCAAGCCATTCCTGCGGGGGTTGCCCCAGGTGTAACCCCTCCAGCAGGAGTTGCGTCCGAGTCATTCAATCGCCCAGGAGTTGGAGTTTCATCCCATCTATTTTTCCTTGAAATGCCAGGTGTTGCATCCCCGATTCTGCCAGGAGTTGGGGTTGCATCCCACCTCCCAATTCCGGGTGTCGAGTCAGGCAAATCCCAGTCAGACCCTGCCTTGGCCTTCTTCCCACCAGTGCTCTCATCCTGAGACATATCCCATCTATTCCTCTTTTTCGGTTTCTCTACTTCTTTCTCCTTGTCCTTCGCAGCCTCCTCCTCTTCTTTCTTTTTCTTCGCTATCTCCCTCTTCACATCCTCCTCCTTCCTCTTTAGTGCTTCTTCCCTCATCACATCAGCATAAGTCCTCACTTCAGGCCCTGGGGTCTTGTCCAGAAATGGATCATTCCTCTCGGGAGATATAATCCTATTTAACCTTCTCCTCCTATAGTCATCCTCCCGGTCAATAATCTTGCCTGGCTGGTTAAAGCCTGACATCTCATCCTCCTGACCAGTTCTCAGAGGCTCTTTGAAAAACTGTTTTGGGGCAGTAAATGATGCCATTTTTCGAGCAATCTCATTCTCAGCGGGGTCCAAATTATCCTCATCATCATTCACAGCGATAGATTGCTCATATCCCTCATACTTGTTTGAACTATAAAGATCAGTGTCAAAGGTAAGTGAGGTGAGTGCTGCGAGGTCCTTCTCCATTTTTTGCCTCTCTTCTTGAGTCCTCTGAATCTCTGCGTCCACATCCATTTTTTTAATCTCAAAGTTTCCTGCAAGCAATAAGCAAAATCAGCCAACAAATACAGAAACCAACTGAAAATCCAAAATATAAGCCTCAAAACCTTTCAACAAAGAGAAAAAAGAAAAAAAATATATACTATTAAGATAACTGTTGTGATAATTCTTATAGTCCTAGGCCATAAATAAATTAAGCAGAAGGTTATCAAAAATACACTATTAGCGGTACGGTACGCTATATTTATGGGGGGAATCCAGGGCTAGATTTAGTTCATACTTTTAACATTCATAGTATTATGTACCTCTTTCGTTAATAGTGATAATCTCTCCTCTCCCGTGGACGTAGGCAATTGCCGAACCACATAAATTCTTGTGTCATTTAATTCTTTATGCGTTTATTATCGTGTTTTTTCTAACAATAACACATATTGTACCAAATTATGATTAAAAAACGACTCTCACTCTTTTATCAATTGCACACAAGACATATTATACATGAAAATACACGGCAAAACACACGGCAAAACAATTTCTAACAGAAATCGAAGAAATTAATAGCACGAAGCTAGGGTTTCACGAACTTTATAAACTAGTTAGAGATCCTCTTTTTCTTTAATTATTTTTACCCTGAACGAGTGAAACGAATGGAGATAAGGCGCAACGGAGAATTCAACGAATTCACGAAATAATGGTCAGAAAACATAAACAGTTAATCGACGATGACACATAAAAAAACTCGAAAATTAATACAACAGAATAACCTAATCAGTTCAACATACATATAGTAAACCTAGGGTTACGATGAATTGAGAGATTCAAACTGACCTGAATTTGGGGATTTTCGTCTGTGGAGTGAAGGGCGTGCTGATAATGGATTCAGAATGTGTTGTATGTAACTATGTATGTATATAAAGTGGGTATCCGAATAATGTTGAAATAGGCATCTACTGATTGAAAAGAGTCGAACAGCAAGGTCGGTTTGGAGTTTGGGCTTTGGGCTTTCGGATAGTCCATTTATAAAGTTCGACCCAAGTCGGTATGGATCAAATGTGTTTTTTTTTTAATCCACTAACATTTACATTGATTCGCTGTAGGACAGTAAACGAGTGAGTCGAATAAGTTATTGTTCAACCTTATTTGAATTATTATCGATCTTCAATGTTTGTATTTGAATTTGATCTGATTGTCAATTAAACCGAACACGAGCCATTTTATTTTTTTACACAGTTTTTTTATTTTTTTATTAATCGAGTCGAGTTTCAAAACTCATCAAACACAAAAAGTTATTCAAACTTGATTTGTTATGTTAATGAATCGAGTTTAAACGAGCTTTTAACTATCGATTTTGAGTCGAGCATCGAGTAACTTGTTTCGTCTTTTAGCCCTAACTCGTGGGAATTGAAATACATGAGGAGGTTTGGTAATCTTTTTCCTATTTTTATTACTTTTTCCATGAGATAAATACATTTTACCGTAATCAATTTCCTATTTTTATTAATTTTCCCATGAGATAAATATAATTTACACCCTGTGATGTACCGAATTCTTTAATAGCCCCCCTGTTATAAAAAAATTCACAAAATACTTCCTAAAAAAAAAATAAAGCATTAATCTACCCCCATGCGCTCCACTCGCCCATCTTGCAAGTGGTTACAAACTTTTGGCCCTAATAAGACTATTTTGCCCATGATCTAACAATCATTGAATCTAGTGAGATGAAATTGATGGTCCGTAAATCATCTTTTATTTATAATATATATATATATATCTAAATTTTAAAACTTATTAAATATTTTATCAATAATATATATATATATATTCAAAGTATAAGGGCAATTTTGTCTTTACATTCAAATTTGTAGGCAAAATTAGTTGAGGGAGGCGGTGAGTGACTTTATTTTTTATAGGGGGTATTTTGTAAATTTTTGTATCAGAGGGAGGCTTTTGAAGAATTCGGCAAATCAAAGGGGGTAAAATGTATTTATCTCCTTCCCCCTTAATTTTATGGATGGGGTGGGGGGGAATTGGATCAAGATATGGTTTTTTCTCAAGTAATCTTTATGATAAGTAAACTTTTAAACATTGAGGGGAGCAAAATGATATAACCAAAAAGATGAAGGGGAAAAATGAAATGTACATATATATATCTTTATAGCTAAACCCTAATTCACTTCTCTGACTCGTCTCTTGGAGCTTGCCGCTGTTCAGAAGCCTTTAAGCTCCTCCGTCAATCTCGCCTTCTCTTCTTCCTTAGATAACCTATAGATACATAGAAATATACGTATAGGAAAAATGGGCGATGAAGTAGATAAATCACGAGGAGCGATTTTCAGGGATATTAGGAGGTATTACTGTGAGTACTGCGGGATTTGCCGATCAAAGAAATCTCTAATCTCATCTCACATCCTCACTCACCACCAGGTGTGTGTGTACACTTTCTTGCATATTTTTCCACTTTTTTTTTGTGAATTTTGGATATTTATAAGTGAATGTATGTTTTATGTACTATTACGTGTATGTATGTTTTGTAGTGTTTGGAATGTGCATGAATTTTAGTTGTAATTGATTGTTATTTGGTGAATAAAACTGTGTTGCGTGAATTTTGGATATTTATAAGTGAAACAGCCGGTTGTATGTAACGTGGTATGTATGTTTGGTTGATGAGCATGAATTTATGTTGCAGTTGATTGTTGTGTGGTGATTAGAACAGTGTTGTGTTGATTGCAGGATGAATTGAAGGAGAAGGAGCAAAGTGAAGATAAAAGCTCGGCGGAGAAATCGAATACTTGTGAAGAGTGTGGTGTGAGTTTCCGGAAGCCTGCTCATCTGAAGCAGCATATGCAAAGCCATTCGCTCGAGGTCAGCATTCCGATTTAGTTTTGTCATCATTGCTTAAGTTTCTTGTATGGATTTTTCCTTTGTTAGTGATTGCTTTGAAGTTTAGTACAAATCCCGAAGCTAAATTATTTGCTGGGAAAAGTGAATGAATTGCACCACTTTCAATTATGTGATTGGTATGCATGTTTTGCTTATATGTAATGCTTTAGATATATGTATTTTAAAGGCGTCAACCTTTCTACCCTACAGGTCTGCATTTCAGTTTGTACATTGTATAATTAGGGTACAGTTCCATAATAAGAAAACCCATGTTTGGTTTGTCGGGATTTGCATCAAAATGTTGGAATTGTTGCTTTAAAGCATCGATGTGTATAAAAATAAGTTGTGTATGGAAGATAGATATGTCAGATGTGGAATAATGTTGTTAAAAAGCAGAGGTTTTTGCACTCTGGAATTTGAAGAATCACATTGCATTATTTTAATAAGCTGTATCCGGTGGAAATTGGATAAGAACATGTTTTCGTATGGAGTAAATTGAAGTACCATGCCCTGACTCTGCAGTTTTATTTTTCATGCGTTGTTAAGGTTTTAGTCCTCTAGCCTTATTCCTGATTTTGTTTGGAACAGCTTTCCTTTCCTATCTTTTTCTTGTTCTGATTCTTATTATTGCTACATCATCCATTGAAAATAGACTCCTTGCAGATTGAAGTAGGATGGACAATTAAATTTTATCATGTATGATTGGGCGTGAAGCATTGGATCCCACACAAAAGAACTCCAAAATGCGCGAGGCAGCAATATTCCTTGAATGGATTAGTACCAGGTGGGAGACCGCCTGGGAAGCTCCTTCAAGTGAGCCTCGGTCACGCTCGTTATTCTTTGAGGTTTGAGGACTTTTTCTAGGTTATTGGACTAGAGCATGAAACTTCTGTAAGGGTAGTTCTCGGCACTTCTTTTTCTCAAGGTAAATTGTTTTGTTACAGAGACCCTTTACATGTCCCGTGGATGACTGTCACTCCAGCTATAGAAGAAAGGACCACTTATCAAGACATATGCTTCAACATCAAGGGAAATTGTTTGAATGCCCTGTTGAGGACTGTAAACACAGATTTGCGTTTCAGGGCAATATGACGAGGCATGTGAAAGAGCTGCATGAGGAATCTGGTCCTGCTAATGTGGAGCACCCAAAGGAATATGTATGTCCAGAACGTGGATGTGGAAAGGTGTTTAAATACCTCTCCAAATTGCGTAAACATGAGGATTCACATGGTAAGTTGATATTTTTTCGGGAATTACTTTCACTGTAAGTTAGTTTTCGCATGTTAATGGTTCTTTGATCAGTGAAACTTATTTATGAGACGCTGATTTCTGCTTTTTGAACCTATGGTGAAATTCGTGTTTTGACTGCAGTTAAGTTGGATACAGTGGAGGTATTTTGTTCAGAACCAGGATGTATGAAGTATTTCACGAATGAGCAGTGCCTTAAGGAGCATATTAATTCTTGTCATCAATACATTGTCTGTGATAAATGTGGATCTGAACAGTTGAAGAAAAACTTTAAGCGTCATCTTAGCATGCACGAAGCAGAAGTTTTGTTGGAGAGAATAAATTGTACTTTTGAAGGATGTTTGCACACATTTGCAACTGTAAGCTCCAAAAATTCTACTTATATTTTTATCAGGACTCTTTCTTTGAGAAATTTCTCTATTTTCTTCTGTTTGCTAATATATATTTGTGACGGGGGTCGATCTATTTTACAGAAATCAAATCTCAATCAGCACATTAGAGCAGTACACTTGGGGCTTAAACCATTTACTTGTAGCTTTATCGGTTGTCACATGAAATTTGCTTTCAAGCATGTGAGGGACAACCATGAAAAATCTGGATGCCACGTTTATACCGTAGTAAGTTTTTACTCATTTTTGCAATTTCTTCAGCATTTTGATTAGAACTCAAAACATTTTATATCTATAAAGCATCATGGGAAAGCTTATCTGATTACATATCATGTCAACTTTCATTTTCAGGGAAATTTTGAAGAGTCTGATGATCAATTTCGTTCTAGACCAAGAGGTGGTAGAAAAAGAAACTGCCCAGTCATTGAAACTTTGCTTCGGAAACGAGTTGTACCACCTAACGAATCAGATCTCACTATGCTGTTTTCTGAAGAATCAGAGTATTAGCAGAGTTGGTCTATTTCTTGGTCATTTTATGCATCATATTGTCTATAAGTGGTATTCGTTTTAGGTAAAATAGGTAAATGATAGGTTCGTATATTGGAGGCGGTATCAAATCTTTGATGAAGATGGGTTAATCTATTATTAGTATCTTCGGGTGGTATATATGTTGTAGTTTCAACTATTCGTGGTGGCATTATGGAGAAGAACCATAATCCGATGTGTTAAGAATGAGTATATTATGAATTTTGTCAAAGGATAGAGTGAAAAAATGGGTTAAAAAAGCAGGGACGGAGCCAGGAATTTTACCAAGGGGGGCGAGATTATTAAGATATAGCTCTATACTTTTTCTTTGTTAGATAGATAGATAGATGAATGATTATGGTACGCAATATTTATGGGGGAATTATAATAAGAAACTAAGTTCAGTTATAACTTTTGATATATTTTATACTATTATATCTCTTTTGTCATAGCCAATGTTTTGGATTTGGGAGGACGAATTCAAAGAAAAGCGAGAAAGTGTGATATTTTTCAATTTTGAGGGGGTGCAAAATTCAATAATAAAAAAAAATTATAAGGTAAAAAAAATTAGTTTTCAAAATTAATGGGGGCAAGTGGACTCTCCAGCCCTCCCCTGGCTCCATCCCTACACAAGGGAAAATATCACTCTTAAGACCCAATAAGGACTCGTTTCATCAATGCTTGACAATGGGTGGGCCTTGCACAGGCCCAAACTCAAAAGTATGGGTCTAGGCCCAGGCCTTGATCCAAAGATTGAGTTCAGATTCATATTCAAAGGTCCGAGTGCAAGTCACATAGAGCGGGAGCGTCAATATTCGCAATTACTTGAGAGTGCAGTGTATTAGGGCGTGTGTCAATAAAAAAATTGCTTAATAGCTATAAATTATTCATCCTAATTATCTTTAGATATATGATTATTTTGCGTTAAAATAATTATTTGTTAATTTAAATTTTAAATATAAAATGATGTGATTGTGTTTTTTGATAGGCTCAAAAAATATTAATTACAATGAAATGAAATAGATTAAAATCATTAGAATAATCTTAATTATGGACCTAACTGTTGACTGGAAAGAACAATAAAGATTAAATTTAACATTACAATTTATAGTTTTTGCATTTCTACAAAATGTATTGTAATAGTTTCGCCATTTCTTGTTGTAAGAGCACATTTTTTACTTGTCTCGAAAGAATTTTCAATGAATATACAAAAAATTCAGCTATTAGTAAAAAAACCATTGTTATTTCTTCAGGTGTAGTCTATAGATTTTAGTGCAAGAATTAAGAATTTTAAGAGCGTAATAGAACGAAGTTCTCGCTCTTAAGTTGCGAGAGTGAGCTCGGAGCACTAGACCGTCAACCTGTATGGTGAATTATGTGATCTAGGTCTAAGTTCGACTCAAAATTGGACACGTGGGTTTGGGTTAGACTTTGATGAACGGGGTTAATTGACTATTTTATCAAACTCTATCTAGTGTTTTAGTTGTTGGATTGGGGGTCAGTCTTGTCTGTCCAGTATTAAATCCATAGTGGTATGGACTGGATTGTGAAATCCAATCTTCAATGGGTCGCTAATGAATATCAAAAAGTTCACAATCGTGATTTGGGTGATAATTTATTTTGTTATCTATTTCTCTCATCTAACAAATTAGTTTGAATATTTCTATTGTAATCAGATGGTTCGTCTTGTATCTTACTTACAAAGACATGCCAAATAAATAAATATTTTCTTTAAGATATATTTATTTATAACAATGTATACAATTAGTACGGAATTGTGAAATCATAAATTAGAAAGTAATTTATTTATTTTTTGAGAATTTTTCGAGCTTGTATTAAAGTCAAAACCAGTACTTTTTTTTGAAAGCTAATTGTGGTGCTTTCTGCCTTGTCAATTTCAAAGTACCCAAGTGGGATGGTCAAAAAGACTAAAATTCTTACAGAAATATATATATATATATATATATATATATACACATATATATATATGTTTTCTATTGGAAAAGAAGAAAGAAAATTAGATTTTTATGGGTCAAGAAGGCCATTTACTGCTTTAGACCAAGTCCTCCATAATCATTAATTTTATACATAGCTTTCATGGATGAATTGTTGGAGCAGTTAGATAGTCCACCATCCACCATAACGTACAAGAAATCAAACCTTAAAAAGGTATATACTTGTATTTTATCTATTTATTGGCACAGCTTTAGAAGAGTTTAAGATGAAAAAAAAAAAAAAAAAGTTTATGTTATATATGTATATATAATATATATATAATATTGACAAGCATTTGAATCTATAACTTAAAATGGCATATTTTAAAAATAAATGATCTACGTCGATGATATTTTGCTAGTAAGATTTTAGACCCTAGACTCTATAGATAAAAACAGCTCCTTAGTTGGGGTCTTATCTATGTGCGTACTTGTTTGCTTAGGTTATATTTCTTTCTTTATAATTTAACTAATGTAATTGATTGTCTCAATTTAATACTAGATGAGATATAATAGTCAAAATCTTCTCAAATTCCTTATATATATATATAGAGAGAGAGAGATGTTAAAATTTTGAGCTTTATATATATATATATATATATTAAGAGATGTGAAAATTTTGAGTTCTGAATTATGGTATATAAATATATACACACACAAATATATATAAAATTAATTGGTGATTAATGAGATCATGATATGATAAGCATGACGTAAACTAAAAAAAAGAAAAAGGAATATGATAGTACCACACAAATAATAAAATAAAAAACTGAAAATCAGACAAATAATTAAATGTTCAATCACTTGTGACTTGTAGAATAAGTCAATTGCCACGTCACTGCTTACAGACCCCATGCAACTTTGTTGCAGGTCAACAACCTCCCCCACTACCTCTGATCCTTCCTAGAAAAAATACTCTCTTCTTGTTCTCTATTTTCCAATCATTCATATACTATGATGGATACGAATACGAAAATATGAATATGATACGATATAAATATGAAATATGTCAAATTTTAAAATAATAGAATACGATACGTTAGAGATATGATTATATATATAATATTTAAAAATAAATTTGAGTTAGTATGTTTATTAACATAAATAAAAGTGCAATACTGACACAGGTTTATTGTTTAAAAGTTTAAATTTTTTTGAAAATAACCATAATATTCCAACATTTACCTTCTTATCCAAAATCTTTAGTAATAAAGTGTAAATGATAGATTTCACATGGAGCAGGAAAAGAATAAATATATTAAGAAGTAAATTCTTCAAAAAAAATTTATTGTTTGTTTAACCTTTTAACGTACAGTCAAAGTCATTATTATTTTCCTATATTTTAACCTATAAAGTATTATATAATATTCAAAAATACTATGTCTGATATTTAAGGCGTGTCGGATACTTCAAATTTTGTATGAGAAACGGCATCCGAAATTTTCTTTATTATTTAATTTTTGAATATGTAAAAAGAGTATCCGATATGTATCCGGGTGGTATCCTCAGAGTATCATATCCAATACGAGCACGATACTGCACAGGTCCAATTTTAGGAATATGCGTGCATCATAGTTCATATATTTAACCAAAACCACTTTGGATTGTATACAAATAATTAATTCACATGTCGAGTGAAACATATTTTCTATGTGATTAGATTCTGGAAAGAGTAATCAATCAAAAGCCAAAGTAATTAGTATACTTATCTATGGTTCGATTATACAAAATTTGGAGTAAACTTATTTCCCTCCTCATAAGTATTAGTGATGGAGTCTTAGGAGTTTCGAAAAAATCCTAGCGAATACAATCAAAATTATTTTGATATAGCAAGTCCTGCATGAATGAAGAATCCCATATCGAGAGGGCAAATAGTACATGGCCTCAAGAATGATTAAAATGCCCTAATAGAACAATGATCGATATGTTTTACACATGGGTCATAAAGACACGAACCAACTCGACATTCAAGTCCGGGTTTGGACCCAGAACACTAACCATTCATTATGAAGACTTGGATATGATCATCTTGAAGATCACATGAAACCCTAGTAGAAAATATTATTACGCGCCATCACTTTTAATCTCATAAACGTCTCCTGTAAATAATTTATGACTTAAGCATTGGAGGGCTAACACTAAGATCGGCCTCCGACTATCTTAACATGTTTTTTTTAGTTTTCAGATCATTTCACGGACCTAAGTAGCTCCGTATCTTGAAAATGAGACATCGACTAATTTTCCACCTCACTTATACTTAATTCACTAGTTAACTTTAAAATAATAAGAAAAAAGATGAAAAAGAAAAAATTAGTTATATCCCTTTGACTTAGTTTACCGGATTAATTATTTATTATTTGTTATGTAAACATTAATGTCAGCATTGACTTGGTTAGGGGTGCATTTAATTCGAGTCTTGCTTGTCATTATACAATATACATCACAAATATTTGTATTTTCTTTGTTGATGTATACCAATACGAAAAGAAATTTCAGCATCAGCTGCAATCTAGTTGACTGTTATTGATATTGAGATGGTGTGAGTTTAGCTCAAGTTTAGTAGAATCAATTCTAAGGGAATCAGTCTTAACTTAAATTGATTTTTAGATGAAGTAAATGTTTGTTCGGATTGATTTTCAAAATATTACCAACTATTATAGTTTAGTTGGTCTAATTTGGTACTTTATACTAAAAAGTTTTAAACCTTTCGATCAGACTAGCTTGCGCATCAATCATCTTTGTGGTGAAATTGCATAATCGAAACATTTTACAGTGCCGATCAATGAATTTCTATAATCACACCTAATAGGCGTTGTTCTGTTGATCCTCGTCCCCCATGCATTTTAACCATAAGAACATGAAGGAACTTGAAAATCTCGAAAACTTAAACCTAAGCATCTTGAACATTCCAATTCTCAAACTTATATACTCGTCTAGCTAGCGTTTCTAAATATATTAATTATGAACTTTTTGACATCTTAATATTATTAAGTTTTAAAGAATGAAATACACATTTGACTATCATAATATGTCTTTGCTAGTTATTAATTTGTGATTAACACCACATAATATGAAACAATATGTAATAAGATCCGGTTCAATTAAATTTTTTCAAATAATACTATTTTTGGAGCAATAAATGGACATCTTACCAAGAATTTGGCAGGGCTTTGAATTCAACTGTGTGGACTCCCACATATAAAAACAACCCTCATGATTCCGTCGACCTGGAGAGTCCACATAGGACAGCAGCCGTCAGATGATCAGTTGGGAGAATTGGACGGTAGATGTATCAATTATTGCATGCACACGCGTCATCAAAGCTGGATTTCTCATAACTGTATTATGGATTTTATTGATCATAATTGAGAGATCTCGAGAGTCGAGTTCCGGGATGATATTCATCACACGCGTACTTTTACATGTGTTGGGGATCCACTAGAGCCAAACTCATGGAGCTTTCAAGTATGATCCACTATGGGGTAAATTTTATATCAAATCGAGTCTACTTCTATGCCTATTTTTTTTTATATAAGTGTGTGTGAAAATCACATAAAATATATTTTACAGTGTGAGAGATATATACATCATGACCATTGAACCTCGTCTAGCATAGAGTTTTCCGCTTTTATGCAATTAGTATAGGAAATTCATTTTAAAAGTCCCTTAATTTTTAAAAATATTATATTAGCCCCACAAAAGGGCTAGAATAGGATCAAATCCATACCGTAAGTTTAAATATGTCTCGCGCTACTCCACCTCCAAATTCTTGCAAAATTTAACAAGAAAATAGAACATGTGCCATGTATATGACAATTAAAAAGCACAAAATAGTCCATATAAATTAACATTAATTACATTTTATTTATTGTGGAAAAAATAAAGAGAAATATATAGAGTTGAGGGATGAAGGTGGACAGGAACACGGTGATCGAAATATTTTAACGAGTACATCAATACAGAAAGCATAATGGAGGGAAAATTCTTGTATAAATTGGATCTTGGGCTCCATCTGTGCACCTCGTGGATCTGATTAATATACATCGCTTGTTTTTTAATTCAAAAAAACAAAATAAGTGATGTGTATTAATTACATCCATAAAGTGCACAAGTAAAGCCCAAAACCCGATTTATACAAGTGTTTTTCCATAATAGAGCATGAAAGTAGAGAAAGTATGACGAGTTTTATTTTAATTTTATTTTTCCTTTTTTCTTAATAAATGTTTATGTTTTTTATTATTTCGCCCTATACATATAGAGCATGTTGAGTGTGGGATGGTTGTTATGCAATAAATTGATTTTCACAAAAATAAAACAAAAACTATAGTCAAAGTCAATTGCAAAAGGACAAAACAGTACAATCAAGTACAGCTTCCTTAATTTGACCCTTAGTCTTTCTTTGAAGATTGAACTTTGAACAATTCAACTCATCTAGGATAATGTAATCAATCAAAGTTTTGAAACTACATAAAAACCAAAAAAAAAAAATATTAAAATTACAAATGGCACCCTTGTTTGCATTATATATAATATATGACAATTTAGTAAAATAATTTGTAGCTGATGAGAGAAATATTCTTCGAATGTATATTTATATCGAAAGTGGTCACTTTGGAAAAAAAGCATGTCAGAAAAAGTATATATTTATGTACGGACATTCCGAAAAATCATCTCGTGCAGTGTCGGACATGTATCGTGTCTGTATCAAACTATTAAGAAAAGAGAAAAAATACACATGAACGTTCGTGTCTTAACCGTGTCTGTGTACTAATTTTTTGAAAAAATTCACGTATTCGTGTCCCATATCGTGTCCGTGTCCCGTGCATCATAGTTTACCGCATATGTAAATCATTTTTTTCTCGGGTTTCCTAAGAAATATCGACACATCATTGAGTATGAATTGATGGGCTGAAGAAATTCTGTACTTCGAAAGATTGAATATGAGATCGTCCATCTAAATAGAATGTCCCCATTATTATTGATCAAAAAAAAAAAGAATGTCCCCATTATTATTGATCAAAAAAAAAAAGAATGTCCCCATTATAAACTCAGTCGTGCACAAGTTAACAAACCAAACTATTTCAATTTGAATCGTATCGATATATATTTAAGTTAGCTTCCGCAATTCAATTTAAATAAAATAAAATAAACAAGATGGCTAGGAATATATTAATTATTGTATTACTCTAAACAATGCTAAATTATTACCCCTAATCATGTTTGGGTAATTTTGAAGTTATGAATTATGACCTACTTTCTCTTTTTAATAATATATATATTCATGCTTAGGTCACAATTAGTAAACCATGGGCTCTTTGAGATTTTTTGTTTGACCATGGTATAGCTCCATGATACTTTAATAAAACTATGGTTCTGTAAAGTATGAATAAATTATTTAATACACCAAAAAGAATTTACTAAATCAAATCAAGAATGTCAATTTAAAGAAATTAAATAATTTTTTCTAGAGACCACATCGATCCAGTCGTTCACGAGCTGCTCTAATTTCGAATATATATATACATATATATAGGACAAAAATAAAGAAATATGGAGACCTAAGTCAACCTAATGCTGTTACCTAACATGTCACAATATTATTATTAAATCTTCCCGATAATACTTTTGACGTCAGTTCAGCAGTTCAATCTTTTGTTAAATCAATTTGATATTTTAAAATTTAAAAAAGAATTTGATTTCAAACGATGTGATTATGATAAGATGCATAATCAAATTAGGATTAATTAATCTAGTTCCTCCTTAAAACAACTAATTTTTTTTTAATAATCAGTTTCATGTATCAATTACGTCATGGATATAAATCATCAATCAACATATAACACTAATATTGTTAACAATTATCAATAAAGTAGGAAAAGACCACACGCTGTCGGTGGGAGTAAAACTCAAAACCTCTAATATCACGGAACATCAATTTTGTCAGTATGGCTGACACGAAAAATCCTTACGTGTATTAAACAGCAAGTGGACTGGTCGTGTGTAGTAATAAAGTGGACAATAAAGTCCGGGTTGTCGAACCTCAAGGACTTGTATTTTAGTTTATGATTTTAAAGCAATTGAAGAACTTAAACTAAAACAAGAATTAACTAAAATATTATGGAAGTAAGATATAAGAAACAAGATGTCGAAATCAAGATAGCTATGGAAGAGGGCAACTAAGACACATGTGTTGGCATAAATTAATCAATTTTCATTATAAACATGTTCTCATATTATTAGACTAATGTTGCTTTGGTGGAAAAAACCTTAAATAATTACTACCCGATGTCTCGGCTGTAATAATCCTGTGATTAATTGATGGTTCTCTAGATATGTCTATCCGAGAATCTAACCAACAATCATGCATTCAAGTTCTAGAATTTCCCCGGATTAATCCGGCTAACTGCACCCGGGAATCTCTACCTATCTCTAGGGGCAATTCCCTATTTTTTACGGATTATGTGATGATCCTCTTTGCACCTTAAATTACCTTCTCTCGAACGAATAATTTAAGCAATAAATCATGCATATGGTAGCTAAGCATATGATGCATTCAAACAAGATCAAGACACAAAGCAACAATAGAATTAATATGAAAAACACAATTTATAACTCAATTATCATAATTTAGCCTCAACATGACCTTAGTTCGAAGAATCTATTTCATCATAAAAGATAAAAGATAGGAACTTAAATTAAGATTCATATTCATAGACAAAAACAAATCTATCTAAGAAACTCCCTCGTATTTTTGATGGTTGAACTTCGATCTTCATCTCTTCCATGCTTCTTGATTTCTTCACCTTCAAAGGTTCTTGATAATCTTCATAACTAATCTAAGGATGATGAAGATGATGATAGGATGTGTTTAGGCTCCCCCAATGGGGAATGTGTTTTCAAGTGTCTGGTTTGTAGGATGGCCTCCAATCCTCCTTTTATAGCCAAAAGAATTCACCAACCAAGAACATGTGCTTCCATTCTCTTTTATTTCCACCTACCATTCTCTTGCTTTCCATCTACCAAGAATGTGAACTACCATTCTCTTGTTTTCCACCTACCATTCTCTTACTTTCCTCCTACCAAGAATGTGAACTACCATTCTCTTATTTTTCACCTACCATTCTCTTACTTTCCTCCTACCAAGAATGTGAACTACCATTCTCTTGTTTTCCACCTACTAAGAATGGGAGCTGCCACTTTCGTATTTTCCAGCGCAGGGATAGTGTTTTATTCATAAACTTCTCCACAGACCTCCGAATTGGACGATTCAAGTCCCCATGTAAAGATAAGACATAGATCTAAAACTTTGTAGAAGGACACGTCATCAAATTCGGTCTCTAAATTTATCCAAATGGCGTTCCAACGTGGAGATTGTTTCTGATTTGGCGCCCAGGTGTGCGGAAATGGTACTAAAATATGATTTTGGCTAACTCCAGCTTATTTCTTGCTTGTTTGGTCGTAGAGGTGTGAAACATCTTGGCCTAAACTTGTTTTATACGTCCTTTTTCCACCCTTTCTTCGATTGTATCCACTTAAGGCCTGAAATCACTTAATGCACGAATTAAACGCACAAGTGACAAAATCAAGCGATAAATGAACCTAAAACATAAACGCAAAGGGGCTTAATAACACGTAAAAATGACTCCTATCAATTCCCCCAAACTTATCAATTGCTTGACCTCGAACAATAAAAGGTCTAGGGCACAAAAAACATCATCAATCAAAAGGAGAAAACAAAAACAACAAACGAACTCACTTTCGTGGAGTAAACGATTGCACTTAGCATGTGCAACAAGCCTTTAAATCTGTGAGTTCCTCAAAGGACGAGTTATAGTTTCGTGAGGGTTTGCAGACGATATACCCACAAAATCTAACAAACTTTCAATTCCAACCAAATGAATACATCTCAACATAATTAACAAGAATAAATGGCACAAAATCATCCTTTTACAGCTCACAAATATATATACATATCAACTATTTTTGCTCATGTGACACCAATACTAGAAAGACTCCATAGGGTGTAGTGAAAATAAATCTAAGGTATTATAGTCGAGAGGCATCCTTACCAAATTTTGGACATTAATCCCATATCTATCAACTTTATGATCAAACACAAAGCATAAGAATCATAGAAAATCTCATAGCCATTTAAATTTCATTATCTCAAACATTCAAACTTTCAATTCATATGAAACTTTCCAATTAACTTCATTAAGGCTAGATCATGTGCAATGTTTTATTCCATTAGGCTTTCTATGGCACCCATATAACAAGTTTTAGATCAATGACTCCCAAACTAGATAGTTTTGGGGCATTAAGTGTAAAGACACTCCTAAGGATTTAATCACTCGAGTGTCAAAGGCCACGAAATAAAACTAGATCTTTTAAACAATTCGCTTCTTTTTGGCTTGAGCTTAGCTCAAATTAGCATAATAGTACAGTATATAGGCATGAAACTTTTCACCTCCAGTACATATTAGCCTGACCACTTGTGGTCATACCAAACTTCAACCTTTTTAATTCATTGTTTAGCATAAAAAAAATTACTACTCAACTTATAACCTTATGAAAAATCTAAGTTAATTTTTCGGGAAAAACTCCTTAAGTGTCTCAAGATGGTTATCCTCTCAACTCCTCTACCCTCGATTTATTGTGCAATGTGAATCATCTAAGAAAATCATTCTCATCTAGGGTCTCCATGAGCAATTTCAAAGATATATATGTTCCATTAAATTCAATTTATTTCAAGAAATAGTGCCATTTTTCCAAGTTAATCAATTTCAATGCATCAATTAGAAGGACTAAAAAAAATCATGCTTGATTTTCTTAACATAAACACATATAAACATGATAGCATACAAATTCCCCCAAACTTGAGCTAAACGAGGAACACATGACATGACAAAAATAGCAAACACATGGTGATCAATCATATGAATGTATTAAAACCACAAAGTACTACCCATATATACCCCCAAACTAAAACTCAACATTGTCCCCAATGTTGTCTCACATAAACGCATGCAAAAGGTATAAGAGTACTTATAATCAAGGATTGTTGAAAAACAATCCTTCATCACAAATATGTTCCAAATCAAACTCATCTCATCAAAATAGGCCTCTCAAAACAACGGGGAATTGCTACTATAACATGCTCAACATACTTATCAAACAAACCATCAAGCATATGAAAACACATGCCAAAAGTGCATGCTTAAACAAAACAAATAAAACGAAAAGCAAAAACAAAAAAATAAAGCAAAGAAAAACAAAAAACAAAAGAAAACTCACAAAGCTTGGGTTGCCTCCCAAGAAACGCTCTTTTAAAGTCACTAGCTTGACTTTATGTAAGAGATTGGCTCAAGGCGGTTTATGTATGAATGCCTTATTCGTTCTCCAATCCACTATTGGGTATCGCTTCAACCTTTTGCCCTTTGTAGTGAAGATTGACCAATTATTTGTGCTACATATCCTAGGGTTAGACCAAGCAATCATCCACTCACGAGTTTTTTTATGGTCCCTCAATACCTCTATTACCTTTTCTTGCCTATGCTTAGGATGGTATTGTGGGCTCTCTTCCAAGTTAGAGATAATGTCTCGTCGTTCTTCACCCATCACTTTCACATAGATGAAATCCACGATGTAGGGATGTAGAAGATGATTGGTTCGTTTTTCCTGAAAGTGCTCAACACTAAAAGGATCAAAAGCATCAACGTGAAAATTCAAATCAAAGTCAAGTGGATGCTCAAAAACCTCATAGTTATCAATATTAACCATATCATCTTCTATATTCATTGACAACTTACCATCATCGGTATCGATTACCGATTTACTTGCGGTTAGGGGAGACGGTAAAGAAATGTCAACACCCTCAGAAAGGATAGGAGTCGAATGCTCATCGTTGGAGGAATCTGCTTTTGAATTTTCCAACTTCATGTCATTCAACATCACGGTGTTGAATTCCTCCTTTTGATCTATCTCAGTGGTACCAAGCAATGCCCATGGTACTTTCTCAGATATGTCGCTCGTTAGTTGCTTGAGTTGATGATTCATCTCCTTCATTTCCCGCCGTGCGTCCTTCATCATAAGGTGGAGCTCTCCAATGGTGTTATCAAGTTGTTCCTCCGGAGTAGGAATTCTTTCTTGGTAATGTTGTGGAAAGAACCCTTGTGCATAACACGCTTCAATGACGCTTTGCAGCCATAATTGATTCTCCGGTAGTGTCATATCAGGAAAATTGCTATCCTTTGCGAATTGAATGACGCTTTGCAGCCATAATTGATTCTCCGGAAGGGTCATATCTGGAAGATTTCTAGCCATTGCGAGCTAAGAGTGTAAGAAAAAAAAAAAAAAATAATAATAATAATAATAATAATAAAATTTAATAAAAATAAAATAAATACTTAAAACTTGCAATAAAATCAAAAACTAAAATTAAACAAGTCCCCGGCAACGGCGCCAAAAACTTGACACGAAAAATCCTTACGTGTATTAAACAGCAAGTGGATTGGTCGTGTGTAGTAATAAAGTGGACAATAAAGTCCGGGTTGTCGAACCTCAAGGACTTGTATTTTAGTTTATGATTTTAAAGCAATTGAAGAACTTAAACTAAAACAAGAATTAACTAAAATATTATGGAAGTAAGATATAAGAAACAAGATGTCGAAATCAAGATAGCTATGGAAGAGAGCAACTAAGACACATGTGTTGGCATAAATTAATCAATT